>JBBMKC010253372.1:0-10229 GCA_037834085.1 Bipalium vagum | reverse complement strand
TATTATTAATATTATTATTCATCAATTGTTTCTAATGTAAAGTCTTTTAGTTAGTACAGTATTTATAAATATACATTGAAATGTTAAGCCAACGTTTAAGAGATAAATGTAAAATTAAAATATACGAACTAAATAATCATTGTTGATCTAACCCAGCAAAGCTACTACAGACTCATAGTCGTCCAGGATTTCCAAGGATCCACTGCAGACAAAGTATATGTACTTTACAGCATCTCCTCTGTACACCACATATTCCCCCGGTGTAGCGAACATGGTTTTAATTTGCTGTGCTAACGTCTTTCTGCATCCGTGGCTAGCAGACTTGAAAATGGTTAAGGAAAGAACCTCTTTGTTTAAATGCAATGCTATTTCTCCTCTCAGTTCATCAGGAAAGTCTTTCATGACCTAGGAAATGGAAAGAGCTTCAAAGTACTTTTTTTTTGAAACTTGAAATGTTATTTTTTATTTCAAAATTCTTATAATATAATAATAATAATAGTAATATTATTAATAATGATTATTATTAATAACTATTATTTTTTTAATAATCATTACATTTCATTTGTTTTAATCAGTTCAAAATAAAATTTTATAATTATCGATTATATATTTATTTACAAATCTAATGCCAGTATTGTGGATAAAGAAAGAAATTTGTTGGGGTCTATGGAATGAGCATTATTGTACATCCACCATATTTTTGTCTGTCACTTATTCCTAGATTCAAATTGCATAACCCATTTTTCACAAATTCCAAGTATCTTTCAACGTTGACCATATTCAAAGTAGATTGCGCCATGAAATTTGCAAACCATTATCAGATAAAACTTTTTCAAAATATCGTTTCATAGTGGAACCATTAGCTATGAAGAGTAACTCGATTCATTAAAGCATAAACACTTCCTCTTATTATTCACAAGAAAAGAAAGATCCAATTAAACCAACTTTTCGTCAGTTACATAATTATTCTTGTTCGCACTCCGATTTGATAGAACTTCAACAATAATCTTAGGAAGACTGAGGAGAATTTTTTGTATTCATTTGTTGCAAAATGTGGTACCCATTTGCCGGTAATTGACTGGAAATTCAAATGGTCAATGAGAATTCTTTGAATTGGTCTTCTATCAACATTTGTTAGGCTAACCAAATTTGACAAAGACAGAATTTTCTTGACCAATTAAATTTTTCAAAAGTTTGGCTCTGATCATTGACAACTAATGCTGGTCTTCCTGAACCAACAACAAACCTCATTACTCAACATTTTGCCTTACTCTTCTCTCCTTGACAATATTTTCTTCTTCCCATGCAATGAACAAATACCAAAAGAGCACCTGAGGCAAAATGGTCATTGCGTATCATTGTCGCAATAAAATAATTTCTGATTCCTGTTGTCATATGGTCTTTTAAGTATAAATATAACCAAAACAATTAATACATAAATTTAAACAAACCTTTACGATTTTTATCGATTTTATCTTTCTTAAAAAAACACTCATCCATACAGAGATATTGAAAATAAAAATATTGGAAAAATCTTTTTCTTAAAAGGCAATTTTTTGCGCCCCCCTAACTGTAATTATTCTCATTACTTTTCTAAAATAATAATTTATTATTGGGTAATAGTTAACTTCAAATGTATTAATGTCTTGATGTCTTAATAATAATTGGTTTTAAATAAAAATTTATTTTCACTACACTCAAACAAAATATTTCTAACATGTCGATATTCCTTTAAGAAATTTTTAAGAATTTCAGTTATATAAGTATAAAGATAAAATATCTGAAATGAGCAGATTTAACAGCCGTATTAAAGAATTATAAAAAATTATTTAATGTAAAATTTTTATTACTCCTTCGATTTTAAATCGATTTTTACTATTTACAGTTCTAAAACGTTCCAGACTGAAAAATCAGCTATCATCGAAATAGAAGAAAAATCAGTATTCTAAAAACACTTAAACTTCTCAGATATGGTCAAGGGGTCAAGCCTGTCCTTAAAACAAATAAAACATTTGACAAATAAAATAACATACCCAATACGAATGGCAGAAAATTAATTAAAAAATAATGATTGGATCGAATCGTTATATTTGATTTTATTAAGAAATAACGATAAAAATATGTTTTGTTTAAATTAAATATCGATTTAATATTGTATTTCTCGGTTATAATTTCTAAAGAAATTGCGTGTACGATAAATAAATATTTTTTTACAATAAAACAAAAATAATGTAAATTTAACTTATAAATACAACGAAAAACATTTATCTTCACTTAATTAAAGAATATTTTCTTTAAAGATACACTAATAAAATGTGACATTTAACAATAAAGAAATTCCATTTTTTCATCGAAAAAATATTAACGAAATATCGGAAAATGTTAAGAAATGATATACTTCTGATCGCAACAAATTTATCTAATATTTTGTTTTAATCAAGCTGATGATCACAGGCCTGAGAGCGGGAACTTGAAGAAATTAAAAACCAATGTCATTTTGCGATAAAAGTTAAACAAAATATTGATAAAAGTTATTTCCATGGATTCTTATTTTACTAAAATTATTATATATATCTTGATTTTATTTTTTAATTTTATTTTAAATTTACAATTAAATAATAAAAAATTCGAAAAAATGTAAAATTTTATTAAGATTTGTAAAATCAAATAATAAAAAACATATGTGAAAAAAAGAATTTTTTACAATGTTTTTCTGGTTTTTAAACATTGTTATAAATCAGGTAAAATTAATTAAAAAAAATCATAAAATCTTTAGCTAGAAATTCTGCGAAAAGAAAAATATAAAAAATAATAATATATCAGCATTTTATTTAGTCTCGTGAAAATCAATGGAGTTTTTATTTCAAATATCATTTTTTTAATAATAAATAAAATAAAATAATAATTCTTTTTTAAAAATATATATTATTTGCAGAATTTTTAACTAAAGATTTTACAATGTTTAATTAATTTAACTGATTTTTAACAATGTTTGAAAAAGAGAAAAACATTGTGAAAATTTCAATTTTTTATCTTTTATAAAACATAATATTCTAAATTTTAATTTTATTTATATTATCATATAATCAGCATTAATTAGTAAAAATAATAAAAATGTTTTTGAAAAGTTTTAACAGAAAAATATTGTTTTATTTATCAATTCGAGTGTTTTCAAAATATCACGCAAATGTATATATATATATATATATCAAATTATTCGGAAAATTACTACATTTTCAAAGTTGAAATTTCCGACATCATTTAAAATATTAAAATAAGTTATTAATAAAAATTTCAATATCGATTACATTAATCCATATGTGAAGTATGATTAGTTAGTAAAATTATTTATATATTGAAATTAATTTTTTAGGTATGGAATTTGAAATGAAAGTTGAAAAGTTACATTTTCAGCATATTTTGCTGTTTTATTTCCAAAAGGAAATAAAATCATAATACCAGAAGAAGATTATGTGCGGTATATGAAAGACAGGCAATAACCCAACGGCAATGTCAAATTTAGTTTTCCAGATTTAATTTCGAAAATGCCGACCTTCACCATTAGCCATTTTCTGGAAGACCAGTCCAGACTGGTGTGAACAAGCTGAGAACTGTCATTAATGGAGATTCACATTTGAAAACTCTAACAATTGGAAAGATGTTACATTTATCTAATTCCACAGCTCATATTCATTTAAAAGGTCTAGGTTATGTTGCAAAGATCGATGTATATATACCACATCTGCTTACATAAAAAGATATTATTCAAGGCATTAACATATGCAATTCTTTTTACTCAAGCGTGAAGCCAAGGTTAAATTTTTGAAAAGGACAGTAACGAGCGTTGAAAATTGGATTATATACAATAACCAATGTATTTAGATTCGTTTATACGATGTAATTCTTTATAAGGTTTTTAAAGGTTATATTCTTTAAACTCGTGTGATTGACGTATGTCCATGTTGATTAAGGTAATCCGTTTCTCATTCGTAATTCTTAAATTTTTTACCCAGATATTTCTGCTTCATTATTTCTGATGATTTCAATATTCCTAGGTGTATTGCTATAATAATATTATTTTAACAATTGTATAATTAAATAAAAACGAGTTTGTGTATTAATAAATATATTTTAAAAATCTTTCATAGGTTTCTTTTAAAAAAAAGTTAAAAAATCTAAAATTGAAGTTTAAATAGTATATCTGATATATATATATATATATGATAGGATATATTAGAGATAAATAATATAATTTAATTATTATAAACAAAATAGATATATTTCGTGACATGGATTTTTTTTTATTTTTATATCCTTTATTTAAATTAAATATTTCATTATTTATATTTATTAAGATAAAATTAATATTTTTTATCTTAGAACATTAAAAGGTACTAGCTAAAATCCTAACGTAATATAAACAATATTTTTATTTTAATAATTCCTACAAGAATAGATCATTAATGATGCACTTATAACTTAGGTGTTGGGAAATAATCAAGATATAATTGTAAATATAAAGTTCCCTGAATATCAGAAGAAACAATTCTTCAGTCCCTATATTACTGAAATAAATTTTGTTTAAATATAGTAAACTGATGTACATAAATAAATATAAACTGATGTAAAATTTAAAAAACAATAGATATAATGTAACAGGTGATCGGAAAGTAATGAGACAAATTTGAGGAAGCATGAATTTATATTTAAGTAAATCAAATATTATTATCAGTTATCAATGTAATCAATCGATTCAAGTAATTGTTATCTGAAAACAGTTGTACAATATTTATCTTTGAGCTCGAAAAGTGAAAGTATACAAGCGTTTTTGGAAACATATTTACAAAATGTTTCAATGTATACCAAGTCTCATCATTTAACATTTTCTGAACGAAGGTCTTTCACTAGTGACTGTCAATTGTTTTGTCCAACGTCACGAAGATATTTTCTAAGGTGAACGAACGAGCATCAAAAATATCCTTCCATCAAATGTCAGTTGTAGATGACTGCAAAATTTTTTACCATTGTGATTCTGGTTGTTTTTAATTCACGAAATCACATTTTCTGCAATATTTTTTAAAATAATGGTTCTATTAATTTAATTTCTTTTTTAAAATTTAATTTTAGGGTTTCAATTTTCCCATTAAATGGTTACGTTTCACTGTTGCGATTATTTCAGTTTATTTTTTGTATATTTTATTTTTTTTCAATATAAAATGTTTAATGTGCAACCTTTCAATAAATCGAACAATTTATATAATATTAATTAAAACAATAAAAAGTTGTCAAGAAAAGTGAAATATATTAATTTATTAAATGCACATAATTTTATTTCCTAATTAAAACAACGTCAACTGATTTATTCTTGACTTTGGCCAACTTGTAAAGTAACATAACGTAAAAAAATTCTGTAGCAAAGTCTGTTTAAAAAACTTAAATCAAATTTCTTTTCATTTAGGAAACAGAAGAAATATTAAAGAAAACAGAGCCCTGTGATATTTTATGATCAATGCTAATTAATCTTTTCTGAAAGATTTAATATTATATTATTTAACAAATTTTTGTGATTTGACAGATAAAAAATTATTCTTGCAAATATTTTTTCGATTAGATTTAATTATGAAATAAGATTCTTTTTTTTGTAACAATGAAAATACATAATTTTATTATTTATAATTTAATTACTATAATGAAAAAATTAAATAAATATTAAATATAATTTTTAAAATTGGATATAATTTTTATTAAATCGAATATTTTTTTAAAAAAATTTAATTTAATTTTTTATTTTTATTTCATTAATATTTGCAATTCCTTTTAGGTGATGATATTATTAGTATTATTATTTGTTAGTTCATTAAAAATTTTTAAAATATCAGCAAAGCTTGATAATTTTTTAAATACATCTAGTATTTTCTTATTACTTCTGATTTCATTGATTATCATTTCCATCGACTACTTTGGCATAAAGTTGTTCATATTATTCAAATCGCAATTAATTAATAATAAATCAATTTTTTATTTTTATTTCAGTAATACTCGTCATTCTTGTTAAGTGATGATATTGTTTTATTTCGTCTGTGTGTGTGTCATAAAACAAATTAATTAAAACATAAAATAATGATAACAAGTCATAATGTTTTTATGTATTGATTTCTCATCAATGTTTCAAATAATTGTATAAAAATAATTTTAAGTGACAGCTGAAGACATTCATTTATGACATAGCATTTCTTACTAACTCCGCAAAAAAATCAACTGGTTCAAATACCTTTAAAATAATTGCAATTACTGGTCCAAAATTATTGCTTGTAATTTCATAGAGGATTTTGAGAAAGGTTTTCAAATGTCAATAACAAAATTTTTCTGATTGTTATCGAAGGAGGCTTGATTCTGACAATATATGTCCCTCGCAGTATAATTACCATTCATCTTCATTAATTAGGCAAAGCTAATAGACAAGGGACATAGATTTCTCACTGCTTGAGTGATAGTAAAAAAATAATAGTTTTTGTTTGTTCTGCTGTCCTTGAAAGACCTAAGAAAGAAAATTTTTAGAACAGAATTGTATTAGTAGAAGAAAAGTAGATGTTTTTGTTATCGTTAAAAAACATTAATTGCTATAATCTGGAGATAAACCAAGGCTAACTAATAAAACAGAACTTGTTTCATATATTTCGACATTTTACCAAAAACTCAACTATCTCAGTAAAAATCTACTGTGATCAATTTAACAAGGCTTCAGATTGCATTGAAAATTTGAAGAACAGGAATAATGAACAAAAAATATCTCATCATTCGACAAAACAATGCCTGACTTCGTATGTCAAAAATCACACAGCGAACAGTGAAAGATTTAGAATGGGAAGGTATCCTTCACCAACCATACTCACCTGATATCGCTCATTCAGGTTATCATTTAATCAGGTCTTATCAAAATTAACTGGGGGGAAAAATTTCAAATGAAGACAATATTAAAAATACACTGGACAACTTCTTTTTTTCGAAGTTCACTTTTCTTGACGTAAGAAGCTAAAAATATCTGAGTAACATATATAATTTCTAACGTGGTATCATAGATTTGCCTCTAAGATGATAAACGTTCATAGAGAACAAATGTAATTACTGTCATTATGTTTCTTATTTTTCGTTTAATAAAAATTTCGTTTTGTAAAATATGGATTTTTCTATTTGCATTTATGAGTTGTATTGTTTCAACTTTACAGCCCAACATATTTCATAAAAAAATAATATAATAATAAATATTTCAGTGTTAAATAAATATCTTTCTTAAAAAAAATTTTAAAGTTCAAAATTCTTAAATACTGCATTTCGCGCAAGGAACCCGTGGGTTATATTCACATACCTCACTGAGGGTTTGCGGGTTATAACAGTTTTTTAAAACGAACCCAAGTTTGGAAAACTGTTACTTAATAATTATGAAGTAAGAAAAATAAGAAGCTATTGTATAATAACCAATAAAAATGTTTGAACAAGTTGACAATCAAATTTATATATTTCACGAGCAACAAATTTTTTTATTTCAAATATCGTCAGTAGCTTCAGGAACATTGATTTCGGAACAAAAAACTGTTGTCGGATCTCAAGGTTGTAGGCTTGTAGTCTAACTAATTCGACCTTCTCAAATCCATTCGTAATAAACTCTGATTTTATTTCATTCCAAGCATCAACTATCCATTTACAAATCTCAGTGTACGTTGTTTTTCTCTGTCTTCCAGATGTAACATAAGAATGCGCACCATATTTATTAAAAATTATTAACTAATATTTATTGCGTAACTTATATAATGCGAGTTATAGAAGAATTTTTTTACGCTAACCAATAAGATGCTCGGGGATTTTAATGGTATCGGTTACATGCGTCTACGGACACCTTGCGCAAAAATACGATAAATTGAATTAAAAGAATAAAAAATAGTGGAAATTAAAATCATTTATTTATTTATTATTAATTATTGTGATATCTTAATGTAAAACGAAAAAATGTCCGCTTGTATAATTTTAATGTCTCGAATGCCAAAGTACCGTTTTCTTAGTGTCATTTCAATTAAAATAATATTCAGAGAATACCGATTTACCTAAATAATATGCACTGTTATTTTTGAATGACTTCTGATTGAGTTCTCATAATTTCGCAATAACGAGTAACTCTGGAACACCATAACTCATATGGATATAATATTTTCTTAGATATTTAAATAAAAATAGTATTATTAAAAGAGATAAAGTCAAACAGTATTGAGAAGGACAATATTATAGTTTGCAGCTCTTCGGTACTAAAATGGGAACATTCTTAGTCGTTACTCGTTTTTCCCTTTCAAATGCATTTTTCGGTTTTTTTATAATAAAAAATCTTTGTCTTACGAGAACCCAAAAACAAATAATCAACTGGTGTGGCAAATTCTGAGCACATCATCTGGATATGACCTTATGTTGACTAAATGTATCCTTCAAAAAGTTCTAGCTCATGAAGCAGCTGCATTTCAAAATGCTTTAACTTCTTCAATATTAAAATTTATTGAACCACGCAAATCCATTTCAGCAAATGAACATTTAATGACAGTTTTGCATTAACTTGACAAAGAACGCTCGGCCGATTAGGTATTGACAAAAATTCCAGTTTTCCCAAAGTTCTTAACAAGTTTGGATAATGTAGAACACGTACACTAGTTCATAGTTATAATTTTCGTCATTTGATTTTCCTAATCTGAGGATTAAGGGAATTTCCATGTTGAAAATAACATGGAACTAAATCAATTTTCACATCTAGGTTAATACCTAAATTTAAAATTCTTTCCATCAGTTATTCAATTTAACCAAACTTCGTTTTATGTCGTTTCTAAAACTATACAAAGACCTAAATAAAATATATTTTCATACAATATTGACAGACGACAAGTTTATTTCCTCAGCTTTGATATAACAGGTATATGCTGTTTGCAAAAGTCCCCAACCAGTACCACCAGGAAAAACAAAGAACCAACAATATGAAAACATGCAGCATCAAAACTTAATGAATAATCACACCGCACTTTATCTTTTAATTTCATTATATGTATATATCGATGATAATAAAGACATGTATTTATTATTTATAATGACGTCTCAAGCAAAAAAGGCTTATCGATAAGATTGTTGATCTCTTAAAGGTCAGGAAAATAATGCTGTTGTTTATGATGTGTCTGTTTTTGTATCTCTTCAACTTTAATTGTTATCGTTTGATTGCATTGGAGACGTTTGCACAGCTGTTACGTTGATTGATGATCTACCTAGACTACTGACAATTTTTGGTTCATACCCTTTGTAAAATTCAGCAGGAATAGAAAATCAATTATAAAGCTCCATTTTTTCCTTGAATTTAATTTGCACAATAAATCAACCGCATTAATTAATTATTTTTCCATAAACATTTTTATATTATTTTTCGAAATCAATATTTTTTTTCTAAAATAGCTGAGAAATTAGCTATAGAAAAATATTATTTTATTTTAATTTAAAAAATAAAATTCTCTATTTAATTTTTTTCATTTAAATGTGTAAGTATCGATTTAAAAATTATTAATGATTTAATGTACATTTCTTATTTTTATTTAAAGTGAACATAAAAAGTTACTGTTTTCATTTATAGTTTTTAGTTATGAAATAGTTTTTCAATAAATATTTGTCTTAAATATTTTTTAATATTATTTAACATAATATTTTAATTTAATATTATCTTTAATTAATTTAATTTAATATTACTTATAATTCTGTAGCTTTTGAAATCGTTATCATAGTAAAAAATACTGTTGTTAAAAAGCTTACAAAAAACAAGGGTCACTTTAAAGTACTTTTTTGAATGATGGAATTTTATTTTGAGGACACTGAACATAAAGATTGCATATTCACTCTGACAACTCGGACACACAGCAATCACGAATTTTTCAAAGATAACCTCTCTCAAAGATTTATCATGATAAGTAGATTACTAGAACCTCTCACTATAGATATTTATAATACTTCAATACCTTGCCAAGATTCTCAAAAAGAAGATATCAAAAAGATTCGATATAACAAATATACTGCGAACTTAATTTGTTAAAAGATTTTAATTTAACCCTAAAGCACATAAAAATTTTATCAGCGTTAACTCACAAAAGTGCCTATGAGTCTCTATGATATAATACTATGAAAAACATACATTTTCATAAAAACTAAAATGAAACATA
>JBBMKC010253361.1:0-10229 GCA_037834085.1 Bipalium vagum | reverse complement strand
AATAATAATAATAATAATAATAATAATAATTGTTATAAGTAATTACAAATACGTATATTATAAGTGTAAGAAAATTCATTATCTAAATTTATAGAATAAGGTTTCTCCACAGTAATACACTCAAAAAACACTGAAACAGTTATCTTGTTTCATCTTTGATTTTTTATCTGATCTGTCAATTTGATTATATTTATATTTGAGATAGTAACATAACTGTTACCGGATATTACGTGACATTGATAATATTGAAACAAATTTTAAACCAAAATGATGAACAGAGCTTATCTTGAACTTATAAACATAACCAGTAAGTCGGTTTATGTAAGGGCATGGATCGATACCAATCCTTTAGAGTATGGTTTATCTTAGAATGTAGTAAGACGTCAATCTTACGTTGTTTTAAATATTCATTTCCTGGACAAGCTCAAATTTATTTTGATTTCAAGTAGTCCTTAGCTTTACTTTATCAATTTATATTTATAAATTTTGTGCAAACGTATGTCCTTGTCGCTTTTACGTTTTCATATTATTTCATTAACATTAAATAATTTTTAAAAAATTCATTTATCATTGTATACTACAGCGAAAACAGTATCGTTTGAATTTTGCGAAATAGTTTTCATTCTTGTGTCAAATTAATTTTGTAGACACTTTTAAAAGTTATAAGTTTATTATAACAGTGTAATTACAAAATAAACTTTAAATAACAATATATTTCAGTTAAAAATTCTAATGAATTTTAAAAATAATAGATTTTTCCTTTCAAATAAATTTGCACGGATTAAAGTGCAGCTGCTGATTATGAAATAGAAAACTAATTACATTAATGAATTCAGTAATTAAGTACAGAACTTAATGAGAGAAATCGTTAAGGTAAGAAGAGGATGCTCAGGGAAAATGACCTATTTAAATGGTTATCAACCTGCAATATGAATATTAATAGGACTAACAATTATCTGAAAATGTTACCACATAGTTTTATTAACTCTTAGATAATAAAATAATCTCTTTCATTTGATAATAGGAATAACGGTTCATAATTAGTTTCCTTTGTCCATCAAACCGTATTACGTCATTCGTTAGCAAAAATTTTCATTTAACTATAAAATTATGAATTTAACATTAACATAATTAATTTATTTCTCAACTAGTAATAATTAAAGATGACATTGTTAAACATAACATTATTTGTTCAGAGTAAAATCGAATGATGTTTTTTTATACAAATTCAAATTCAAAGGAAAAAAAGTTATTTAGTTAAAAAAAGAAAGTTAAACTAATTTTAAGATTACCATATAACAAAAAGTTTAATTTAATCAATATTTCAATTTAATAATAAATCAATATTTGAATTTAATCATTAATCAGTATTTTCAATTTAATAATAAATCAATAATTTCAATTATTTAATTTAGGAACTTTCAATGAACAAATATCATAAAAATTGATAATATTAAACAATTATTTTTGCAAATTTAAATTAAAGTAATATAAAAAAGGTAATTTTAGATTTGTTGAAACTTTTCTTTAATAATAAATTCCGCATAACAACATAAACTAATATTTAAAGTAGTTAAAAATATAAATAATTTATAATTCATGATATACTATAAATATCTGATTTAGCGGAAACAATATGATCAAGTCTTACGATAACAATTGGATTTTTAATTGAAATAATTTTATGAAACAATTTTAATATCCATAAATGGAGAAAACCCAAAAGCGATATCAGGAAAACCAATGAGAACCACAACTTATAACATATTTATCATTAAACTTTGATCTTTGAAAGTTAACAGATAATTTTAACAGAAACAATACTTAATCATAAAATAATAATGATAAAAATATTATTTAGATAATTATTTAGTTGACAATAACTATGGTTCGAAATATGTTATATGGTTTATTAAGGATTGTAAACAAATCCATATCCGGTCAGTTTGTTATATTCATTAAAAATAAATATATGTACTGTTCCCTTTGTCCTTTAGCTATACGCATGTGGCTTACTTAACAAATCTTTATCGTAGCTGAATATATAGACCACAGGAAACGACTTACTGAAGTCATTCTTAATCACTTATGATTTTTTTAAATTAAATTTGGTCTTTGCTGATTAATAAAATTATTTTATTCAACGATGTACATGTTCATCCGAGGAATACCGGTAAAACGGTTTTGGGATAAATATGACAATCAATCATATCTTCATAGAGCTCCAAAATTTTCACAAAGCAAGGCAATAATGAAATGGAATAGACAAGAAGTATATTCGTGATTGAAACGAAGTTTACTAGAGACATTAACTTATAAAGAGATTAAGGTTTATTTTGTAATTAAAAAACAATAATTCTAAAAAAAATTATAGATCAACTTATCGTGTCAGGTAACCAGATAAATAACCATGTTTTTGAACAGATTTATTCATTTACAAATTCTAGTAACATTTTCTATCCTTAAAAGATATATAAGCATTAACGTGGTAATTAAGATGGAATTCCATTTTTTTCATTTTACACTCACTTAGATTCTTTCTTTTGAGAAGTTATCATAAATTGTAGTAAAAAGTAATTATAGAACTTTTCACGAGGTCCTTCTCAAAAAAAAATTATTTGTTCAAAAATTGAGCAGTTTGTTAATTTCTTTTATTCTAATTAAAATGTTTTGCTTAAAAGTAATTTCCACTATTTATTACATTTATGGCACTTGTGCTTGTTTATATACCTCATGAGCCTTGTGTACGTCAAATTTGTTTTATAATAAAATTTTATAACAAATTTATTTTAAAAATTGAATTGTTTTAATAATTGCATTAGTGATATAGTGACAAAAGTAATATTAGTGGCAAAGATATCAAATGTTTTGAATTTCAAAAAGTTATTTAAACTTTTATTTTTTTAAAATTATTATGGTCTACTATAATAACTGTATATTGACCTTGTGAATTACTAAATGAAACACAACTTTGGCCTGTAGAATCAAAACTACAATGATAATAGTAAAAATCTTGTTAATAATCATTTTGTCCTTTGGGTTGAATGTCTTCAATACTGCCGGTCTTGTCACGTTTTCTTTTTATCGATTTTGAGAGCATAGACCATTTAGACTTTAGCAACGACTGGAGTCCTGTTTTTATCTGGATTGAACTTTAAAACCATTTTCTTATATGCTACTTTCAGTTCATCTTCTGATCTTTCTTTTTGCTCTCTAAAAATCTCAGAGATCTTTTGGATATTCTTGAAAGACTATAACTGCTCTGTTGTGTATACTTTTTCCGAACTATTACCAGAACTTTTTCTGTTAATAGTATGAGGAGATTGACACCTGTGAAGATTACGAGTTTTAGTTTATGCTTTACTTCCTAGATCCCTTTTAGATTTCTCTTCAAGTTGTAGTGATGGAAAAAGTGATGGAAAAAGCTGATTTGCTTTTGAAACAAGTTTTCGAGCTCTGGCAAAATTATTACCTATTGTTTATAATATATGTTCTCTCGTTATATGTAAATATTTTTTCTCTATCTTTTTTATTTTCGAACATCACAATAGTCTTTATTTAGAAGCCTTTAAAAAGTGAGTCGTAGAAGCAATATAAATCAAAAAAGTACTTTTAAAGAAATCCAGTTATGTCGTAACCTTCTATTGATTGAAATGTGTGATAAAACTTTGAACATAGATTTAATTGTTGAGTTTTATCATTAAAAATTTAATATTTAAGTATAAATTTTTTATATATTCTACAGCAAATGTATATAAATTATAGAAACAATGAAAAGTATTGTTGTTCTAAAGTTTTCTAATTTATCAAAATTCATATTTATCGATTTTATTAAAATAAAATGTGAGATAAGTTGAAAATTTTCAACTAACATGGCGCATGAGGTCTCGAAAGTGAAAAAGTAAAGGAATGGAATGGAAATTGAAGTAAAACAGACTCGGGGTACGGATGTGATCATTAAAGGAGGGGGTGTGAGATAAATTAAAAATTAGCCGTTGGATGTAGCTCAGGGGTCAGAGCAGCCCGTGCACATGTGAAAGGTCCTGGGCTCGAATCCCAGTATCTCCGATTAATTTTCAACGAACATAAAATATAGACAAAGTGGCTGAAAATTTCTTAAAAATTAATTTATTATTTCGAAAGTCTCTAAATAAAGAGTCAGCTAACAAATAAAGACCACAGAACAGTTAAATCGTTCACTTATATCCCCACTTGAACAGAAGAGTACAGCAATTTTCTATATCATTCCCATCTGTTTCGAATGTCTTCTTGGTGATATTGTCATTGAAGATATTCCATTACTTAGTATTTTTTTCATTCTATGTACGACCTAGAGTTATTTGAAGTAAATATCGTTTCCAGAGATATTTTTCTAAAAATGACTCAACAGAATAATCGATTGAGTTGAGAAATATTGAATTTCTTTTTTCACAGATCTTCAGATCTAGGAAACCTTTCTTGATGGGTGAATAATAAATTGAAATGTATTCGAAAATTTGTTGGCAGAATCATTTTTGGAAATTATTCAAAGCACTATGGGTTATTAATTTTCGGAAATATGAGCAAAGTTGGAATATTAATTAAGATAAAAGTTTAAATAAGAGAAATCTTGATAAAAAGAAAAACCACCTTGAATTTAATGATATTTTCACAAGATGGAAAATTTACTTATTAATCAATTTCATAAGGGAATTGAATTTTATATTAGTAAAATGAATAATTTTTTAAGGTTCCTCCTGTAACATTCCACATGGATTACATGTATACGAACTTGGGATTGTATATACATTGACCTGCATAGATTTGAGAATTGGAATTCACTTTGATAAAAGGAACAGAACTTTTTCCAAATTTCAATCGTTCTACAGGGCCAGATGTGATGAGAATGGTGACATTGTATTGTTTACTCCACAGGAAAATAGTGTTATCTTCTGCACAGGTATTTATAATTTATTAAATGTAATTATCAAACTTTTTAACAAATTGTTCTTCTATAAAAACTTTGACAGAGCTGTAAAGATTAATATTCAAAGGAAAATTTAACTTTAAAAATATTGCCTTCATCAAGGTTACAAGTCAATAATTTTTGTTATATACAATCAATAATCGAATTAATTATTTTAAAAATTCTTGATAGTCCTAAAACCAACTTTATAAGTTCGTCCACCTAGCTATGTAAAACATTAGAGGTTGGTCATTGTAATCTCCGTGAATCTTATTAATTCTTGTAATGATATCATTTTCTGAAAGTTCTAAATCACTTAACTTAATTCATAAAAAATTCGTTTACTATTATTATCACTTTTTTATTTAATTTTAAGTTTAAGGTAATTTATAAAATTTCTTGCTTATTCATAATTTAAAATGGTAATAAATATAAAGACAAGAAAAGATTTAAATTTCAAAGAAAAGCTTAAAATCTTAGAAAATTATCTTAAATTGTTAAAAATGGGACAACATGCTCCAGCTGAAATATTGAAATTTTCAGCCGTTGCTGTCTGAAATTCTTAAAAATAAAGTAAATCATGAAGATAGCGAGACATAAACAAAATATCAAAAGCAAAAGAAACGTAGTAAAGATAAACAAATCAAGTTAGCATTAACATCTGGGCTTACTGATGCGTAAAAATATTAGTTTTGATTAGAAAATTGAAGAACTTGCAAAACGTGTGGGTAGAGAAAAATTTGCTGCCACAAACAGTTTACTTAATCGCTGGAAAAAGTAGAAAACATTATCTACAGATGTATTAATGGCGAACGAAATGAAGTCGATAATCGACTGCAGATCATTAGATTAAAGAAAAATATTCTAAAATTAAACCAGAATGCTCATCTGATAAGACTTAAAACGCTGATAAAACAGGGCTTTACTATTGTGCATTACATAGTTTAGTTTATTTACACATGTTTAAAACTGAAACTTAAATAATTACAAAATTTCAAAGGACACGAAATTATGTCTAGTAATGTGAAACAACTGTTGGTCATTGGAAAGTCAAAAAAATCGCATTATTTAAGGCCGTAAAATTTACCAGTTACTGTACGAAGTCAAAAGATTGGATAATGTATCTAATCTTCAAGGAATCATTATTTAAATAGGATAAAAATTTGAATCTCAAAATTGATAATTTTACTGGTTTCAAGAATGGCATTTGATGACAAATTTTCTGAAATAATCGCAACCTTTTGATAACAGTTTTTGATGATATTTTCTTTAACATCTTTCCAAGCCTCATGCAATATCAATATTGCTTTCTTAAGATTAACAACAAAGACTTGTTTGATCATGCGAATTCATGTAATCAACTACTAACTTTTTTCGGTAATAATCATTTGATTTTTTTATTGTGTTGAAAATGAGCAGTTGAGTTCTTCGGAAACATTATGACTTCAATATTCTGAAAAAACTACTTCAGGTTATAACTTTTAGCGTTATCTATAGACCCATCCTTTCCTGAACTACAGGTTATCAAAATTTATTTGTCCAAATTTCTTTGCTTTTGTAATGATAATTTCATCAATCACATCTATTCGAGATATCCTTTCGATCAATGAATTCTCCAGTAGAGAATGGATTTTCGAAGTTTGTCTGGACAAAGTGTTTGAGGTTTCACAATTTTTCAATTTCTTTTTATTTTTCAAAATTTCTGATAACGTAGAAATTCCTAGGCCCAGGTTTAATTATCTTCTGATAATTTGAGACAATTCACTCAGCCAAATTTTCTTTGAATCCTTTTTTGCACAATTCTTACCTTTTGATGAATTGCAATTTCAGTTATTTGTTAAGCCATATGAATATTTGATTTAAATAAATTAAAATTGTAAACAAGCTTAATATTTAAACAACATTAATACGAAACTTTTAAAAATTATTAGAAATTTAATTTTAAAAAGAGCTTTCCGAGTGCGTATCATGGAATTTCTCATTAATGAATCAAATTTGTCTGAAAACGTTCGAAAATTGATGAAATAAATTTTTTTTTTCGTACCATGAAGTTTTCGGATTAATGAGGGTTGACTGTATATATATGTACATGTACTAATATTTTTCTGAGAATAAATATTGATTTGAAATATTTTAATATTATTAACTAATATATTTTACTGATGACCTGAATGATGAATGAAAAGATATTTTTAAAAATGTATTTAATCATTTGCATAAAAATAAATAATTCATTTAAGGATTAACTTTAAAAAATAATTGAGGGCACGCCATAATGTCTAATCAAAGATTAGAGACAAATTCTTTGCATAAATCTCTAGAAAATTGAAATCATATATTTTATAATTAGAAAAAAATTATTGATTAATTTTGTAAATTATAATTATATAATTGGTGATCAAAAAGTTTTGCCACAAGATATATTGCCAAAAACAAAATCTTTAAATAAAAAAATCAATTTTATACAGATTAATAGCTTCATTAATTTACTTTTAATATATTATAACAGAAATACATGATTGAATAAAGAAATAATAGAAGAGATTCGGAAACGAATCTATTTTCTCATTTCACGAATGAAAATACCATGTCATTAAATATTTTCAAGCTGAAAATATTCCAAAAACAACAATTTATAGTATCATCAAACGATTCAAAAATGGTTTACCATATCATGACAAGTACAAACAGGTCGTCCTTCAAAAATAAGCGAATGGATTCAGAAAAAATTTCGAAATACGACAAAGAACCGTGTTGTGTTAGCTAAAGATATTTGGCTAATAAATTTAACGTTTCCAATACATATATACAAGAGATTTTGAAGGTGGGTTTTAAATATTTTAAAAGACAGCGTGAGTCAAAGTAAACCGAAAAGCAAATCGATCAAATACTTAAGAAGTGTCGAAAATTAAGAAGAAATAATTGATTCTTTTATTAATCTTCATGATGAAAACTTTTTCACTTTCAGTTGTTGATATACCCAGCGATACAGATTTTTATTTGTCTGAGATTTAAAAAAACAACTAAACGTGTTTAGGTTTGTATTCAAAATGAAATTCGAACCTAGAATATTATTATGGTTGGCAATTTCAGAGAAAGATATTTCGGTACCATACATTGGGTCAACAAGAGAAACTGCGATTGATACCAAGAAATGCTTAACCAAACTTTTAAAAATTATCAATAAACATCATGCCAAATACAAATACAATACAACTGTATTTATTTCGACCGGATTTAGCTAGTTCTCATTATGCCAATAAAACCAAAAAATGGTTAAATGAAAGAAAATTATCATTTGCTCCAAAAGAAGCAAACCCATCGAATGTTATCCAACCTCGACCAATCGAAGATTTTAGTGGATTATTTACTCAACAGCTGAATAGTTGAGACTGGAAAGCTAAAAATCAAAAAAATTAATTAATCGAATAAAATCTAAAATGAAAAAATTGATTTAATGTCGTAAGGAAAATTACTACAAATGAGGATGAGAAGCCTATCGCCATTATGTAAATATACAGTTTGTTGTTTATCTCACCGTATTTTTGTATTCACAAAATTATGAAATAAATATTAAAATTGATTAAGAAATATCTCTTTTATTTTTGTACCAAAACTTTCCTATCACCCGTTATCAACAATTTAATCAATAAATATATTTTAATAATATTTATTTTTGAAAGACAATAGCTGCCTGGTTCCAGATTCAGTGAAGTTATTAAAAAACTTAACACAGCATTTCAATGGATCAGTTATTTCAACGATCAATTTATCAGAGATCTATTATTGTATCGACTCAAAATGGTATTCATTGTTTAATTCTGTACTTCCCAAAGGTTGCATTTTCATCTTTTATTAAAATATTATTAAGTTACTTTGTAGAGCTAGTAAATGTAACTGAAATAGGTATCAGAAAGGAACAAAGGTCATCTTTTAAACCATGGGTTGAAGTAAATCCTGAGGATACTAAATTTAGAAGGACGAAGATTTCAAAATTTCATTCAATTGGGATAGAAGATAATCACAATTTTTCAGTTGTCAAGAATCTCAAAGTATTGCATGCAAATTATAAAAATATCGATTTGTGTGGCATTACAATCATTGTAACAGTTATATCGTCATTTTTCTTTATTGTTACTATTATTCTCATATTGTCATCAAGATTTATTCAGAAACATCACATAAGACATTCTTTCATTCAGCCAAATTCAACATTTATAGATTCAAAGACTTTTATTGATCAAGAAAGAGTGCAAAATAATGAGAATACCAGTAAATCTGATAATGTTAATGTTAATAATAATGCTTTTAATAATAATAATATAACTAATAATAAGGAAATATCATGTATTTTTCCTGTCACACAGTTTGGGAAAACAGATCATACACTGCCAAGTAAAATGTCCAAAAATGTTGAACTTGGGACTTTGTAGACTAATAAATGAAAGATATCATAATATTTGTTTTGCGTTGCTGCTATTTTATAGTTTTTGATTAAATTTTAAATTATTTATTATATTCATTATCATTATAATTCTTTATTTCACTTTTGAATAAAATAAATGATAATTTCTAAAATTATTTATTTTTAAAATTATTTCTCAACAATGAAAAATAGTCGAAAAATCCTCCAAATGACTTGACAGCTTTGATTTCCATTGATAAAGTATGGAGACGTAGTAACGATTATCAAGGTTCCACAATACTGCCACGAGATTCGATGGACCTAATGTAAATTATCACCCATATGGAAATATTCGATTGTCGTAGTTAATATAATCGATAACATTTATCTTAAAGGAAAGTAATATTGTAAATTGTTTATCAATGGTATAATCTGATTACAATGGTGAAGTGTACTTTAGGATAGAATAATTTCAGACTAGTTTTTCTTAGAAAACATTAAAATATCATAAATATTGTGTTACTTCGTTATGGAAAATATATCTCAGAAAGAGTTTTTAGGTTTTTGAAGAGTCTATCTTCTCAAAGAGGAAATTTATTTAAAACTTCTTTATAATTGTTTATCTTTTTTCAAAAAATAACAAAATGATCATATCTTTAAATATAAATGCTTCTCTTCATAACCATTTCACAATATCTTGATATATCCAAAGTCCCATTATTATTCTGTTTCAATAACATCGATTTGTTAAGTTTTCCTAAAAGGTTGATTTTACAAGAACTGAACTATGACTTTGAGGTCGCTTAACAAAATTTAGACTCTCAGAAGGAATTACGGGCGAACGTTTGGAACACTACTGTCACAGAACAATAAAAACAA
>JBBMKC010253352.1:0-10230 GCA_037834085.1 Bipalium vagum | reverse complement strand
TTTTAATTTTTAGTTAATTTTAATTTTTAGTTAATTTTAATTTTTAAAATATAAAATTACATAAATAAATAAATAATTTAATAATTTAATAATTTAATATAACTATGTCTATAAAAATTAACATTGAAGACACTTATGATTGTAATATACCATTCCTTATCCTTCATTAAGTATATAAATGTACTTCGGACCGATAAATTTGATTATATTTGATTATGTTTGATTATTACTATTAATAAAAGTAGACATAATTTAGACAGTGATTTTTCCCTGGGAAATTGATAGGAAATTTGCGACCGTTGATTCCAAGAAATGTCATCTTTGCCTCAATTTCCACATGGGTCTATGGCAGTGAATGAAAATATTTGACGAGAGATCAAAATACGTCGTCATGGACGTCGTCAGATTAAAATTGATGTATAAATATTTAATATTTTCCGTACTCTCCCATCAAAAAATGATTTGGCAATACCATTTTTATGCAACGATTGTAATCTTTGACGATCTGGTCGATTGTACTACGAGAAGAATGAGGAATAAACATTCTAAGACGATAATGGAAAGTTCTCAAATTCCTTTAGAAAAATGTCGGGATTAATTATATGGGTAAACATGGTTATTTTTTGAAAGACAACGCAGTTGCATATTAATCAGTAAATATTGTTAAATTATTAGATTATAATAATAGTTTTGAGAAAAAAGTGCAAATATTCTGATAATAATTAGTAGTCGTAAGGATTTAAGATTGAGACTTGTACTCTCAAATTTCCTTTTCAGGTCCAAGAATACTTTCATGGATTTTTATAGTTTTATAAAAGATCAAAATTGAAGAAAACAATCTCTTGTTCTTGGTGAATATGACTGAATATGACTGAATACGACTGAATATGACTGAACCTTATCCTGAATAAAGATGTTATTTTGAGGTATGTGATTTTTGGTACTATTGTCAGATGTTGTAAATAGTAAATCATAATGATAATAATCAAGGATTCATGGTAGTTAGAATCTGGAAATTAAGTCATTTTTGAAAAATTTTAAGATAAATATTTTAGTTATATTTTTCTAAAGCTAAGGTTTTGAATGAAGAATAATCTTTTCCTGTTATTATTAAATACTTTGATAAAATAATATCTTTAGAAAATCTAAATAAAAATATTATTAAGTTCCTAGAAATTGGTATTTAAAAAGATTGAGTTAAGAATATCGAAATTTGGGTTTGGAAACTTAACAAGAGTTATTATGATAAGAAGGATTTACGGATGAACATTCAAAGCAAAATATAAACTTTTATTATCACAATGTAAAAAAAATAATTAAGAGAACACAAATTTTTTAAAAGGTTTATTTGAAATTATGATTTTTACAAGTTTCTGAACTATGGGATTATTCAAAGTTAAAGAAAAACATTTTGGCACAAACTTTGTTTTTTAGTGCGCAAAAGCCCTCAGCAATTTACTAGCTAGCAGCTAACTGTAAGACACAAAAAAAATAAAGGAGAAACAGCAAAAATTATTTGATCTTTGAAAGAAGTTTCAAGTATTTATTTATTAATATAAGGATTTTCAATAATATTATTAGCAAGCCAATTGGTGAAGATTGATTGATTGTTGATAGCATAATGTGAATTTAAACTTCTGATACGATTATCGTAGAGTTCTTAATAAAATAAAAAATTACCGGATTGCTAATATTTTGGTATTGTTTTCTATTTCAACTACGGTTTTGATTTGCCTTTTATACTTTTTAATTAAAAGTGGGTCAATTTTCATGCAGTTGGCTTTCTGGTTGGTTTGACAACTTTCCGCGGTTAATTGAATATTTTGTGTGGTAAATATTTCTCTCTTTGTTTCTTTATGCATTTTTGGTCTGTTTGTCTGTTTTCTGTTCGTATTTATACATATTTCTATATTTATTTATTATTATTACACTTTATTTAATTTCTTATTATAAATATTTATTTATACTAATTTCTATTTTTAGTAAATTATGGTTTCAATTTTTATTTAATTTACAAATTTTCTTTTATATTATTTTTTGTTAATAATAAAATTATTATTATTATTATATTGAATTCTAAAATATCTTTATTTTGATAATTCCATTAATTATACAAACAAGAATCAGAATAAAATAAAAAATAATTGTCAAGGATCACAACAATATTGATAATGTCAAAAAATAAGTAAATCTCAAAACTAAAACATTGCCTTAGTAAATAAATAAAATAAAAATATTTGACGATCACATCACTCCATAAGATAATACGTTACCCAACATTATTAAAATCAAAATCATTATCTTTTTCAAAGTAAGCATTTTTCTCTTAAACTTTTTTTAAATCAGCTACAGTTGCCCCCGCCTAATTTGCGCAGAACTTTATATTGTTTGCTTTTTAGTAGATTAGATCAAAAAAATTAAATGAAAATTACTTAATTTGCTAATCCACTCCTAATACGCGTTCAAAAGATATTTTAGGAAAATTTTATCATTTATTTATATTGCAAGAGTTTTGGATCAATTTCGTTATTTTTAAGAACATTTTTATAAAATTTTCATTTAATCGATGCTCCATCCTGCTGAAAACCACTATGTCAAGGATATCATATCTTATTAATCTTGGTTCAAGAAAAGTTTTCAGCATCTCTAGATACTTTGTTCTTGTAATTGTATCATCTGCAAAGAAGAAAAGACCATACACTTTCCATTTTGTCATACCTAATCAAACATTTAATTTCGGTGAATCTCTTACCGAATGTTCACTAAATTCAGTTCGCCTCTATATTCCTCAAATATGACAATTATGACGATTAACTTTTCCACAAGTGTGAATTGTCGATTCATCACTGAACATAATGTTTTTCATTAAATTGGAAATTTTAAGTTTATCAATAAACTCAAGACATATCGCT
Organism: Bipalium vagum; assembly: GCA_037834085.1. NCBI lineage: Eukaryota > Metazoa > Platyhelminthes > Tricladida > Geoplanidae > Bipalium > Bipalium vagum. The sequence continues at coordinate 7,318 of JBBMKC010253352.1, read as the reverse complement.
GCTGTGCGCGAATAATCTTCTTCATGTAGGCTGTAAAAACTTGAAGATGATAGGCGTTTTCTACAGAACAGTTTTTAGGGTTCTATAGATTGACATGTGGAATTTTTAAAAATTTCACAGTTCTACGAGTTGATATTTGTGGTTCCTGCTCAAAGGTTTCTCTAGTCGATTGGCTACTTTCTCAAAATTTTCTTGGACGTCCAATTCTACTATCATCATGAACAAAACCAGTTCTCTGAAATTTCATCAAAAACTCACAAACAGCTTTGTCTTACGGTCCCTTTTTTGAAATTTTCTTTTAAATTTTGATCTAATTTGTTCGCAAGTCACTCCTTTTATTTTCTTTGTGACTAAGAATACTATTTCTTCCTTATTCATTTTGATTATCTATATCTAAAAAAGAAAACCATAAATTACAGACGTTATTTTCTATGAATTTAAACAAATTTTGATAATGTCAATTATTTCGCGTAATAATAGATAGTGACTTTTGACACACCCTGTATATTTTAACTTCTTTAGAAAATAATTTTCTTTCAGTAACATTTTATTTTATAAATTATCATTTTAATATTTATTTAAAAGTTATGAGCATCTCCATAATTTTCTTGTCGAGAAAATCATTACAAATCGAGAGGGTGTGGAAATTGGTACCTCCGACTTCATTATTTCTAGAAAACCAGATTTTTACATAAACGGTATCAAAGTCTTGGTAACTATTTTAATTAAATAAAATATTCGGATCTTGTTTTATTTTGACCGATCAATTAAATCAAGTATTTTCTCTGACAGGTCAATTATATCATGTTATTTATTTTATATAAATACTCTACTGTCAACCTCTCTATTCAATTAAGTATTAATTTTGACCGAATCTGTCAAAAAAAGCGATCCAAAAATTCTTATATTTGTTTCATTGTTTAACCTATTTATCATGTAATCAAAAATTTCATATGACACAACTAATCATATGGAAAAATATAATATAATAATATAAACTAGAAATTTTAGTCTACCCAGTTGAAACATCATCTGTGATAATAAAAAATCTATATTGTTTTGTAACTTCTTAATTAATCATTTTATATTATTTTTTTATTTACCTGGAACTCTGTTGCCCGTTAACAAAAATATAAAAATTCATCGAAATTTATTCCAGTCTAATTCGATCTGTCGTGAAGCTGAAAGAGGTAAAACTAATTTGTCAACCTCATCAAACTTGGTTCACTCTCTCTCTCTCTCGCTCCTCTCGGATTTATTAAATCAAGTTCAAACAGAATTCATTTAAGTGACTTGGAAATATCATCGCAAATTAATGACGTTAAATAAAATAGAAAAAATAATAAATAATTTATTAACAATAATTTCCCAAGGGTCCAGGTTATCGGGCTTTTGGAGAAATTCTTAAAACTGCATTGATAATAGTTAACATTTTCCTTTTGTAAGTCTCCATTTTTATTTCTTGAATAATGTTCCGTAAAATAAATAAATAAATGAGAATTAATTTTAAAAATTTTATTATTATTTGTTTTGTTTTAATAAAGTCGGTCATGGTATTAATTTCGTAATATTCAATTTGTCATTTTTATTATTATTATTTTAATATTTATTTTCCCTTTTAAAACATTATGATTTATAACTGTTGTTGCGATATACGGTATCGTTAATTTATTATCATTTCGGTAGTATAATTAATATTATTGAATTGTAAAAGGGGATGGTTTCGAGGATGGCAATAAAGTACCATGGGATGAACATTTCTGAAATGATGATGACTTAATGGATTCTTTCAGATGCCGAACTCGTCATAAATATTTAGGAGAATCTCAGATATATATTTATGTAAAAGCCATTTTGTGATTATTTTGACATTAAATTCATTTGATAATAGCTCTACTTTTGGTTCGAGGTCGGCAGAAAAAAAGTCGTTAAAAATTCTCTTTGAAATCTTAGAAATATTTCTTCATGTTTAATAAAATACATAAAAGAGAAATAGTAATGAAAATCTTCAGAATACAATTTCAATAAAAGTTTTGAATTCTTAATATGAATTCTTTCTCTTTTGTCTTCTCTTTCTAAATTAAAAAAATCGGATTTAATAAAACAAACAATTAAATATTTAATAATATTAAAGAGTAAGATTATCAAGCAGTCACTGAATATGTGAGCGTCGAGACCGTTTTTGGCCTTCTTCAAAATTAAACGTAATGATCCTCTTTAACAGTACTTTTATAACATTCTTTAGCCTTTATGTCATATCAGTGACACGGTTCAATGAGGAAACGGACTTCTCACCTTTAACTTACATATCTCTAAATATAGAATGACAAATGAGTAATAGTGCACTCTTTCTTTGTCTTTCGTAAAAATTATAAATAAAAGCTAAAGTCGTATATAATCATTTTAACGGCGATTTAAATATAAATAAAAGGAGAACGTTTTAATATAAGATTGAGAAGATAAACAATATCTTGACGAATATATACTTCGTTTCAGCTAAGAAAGTGAAGAATACTAACTTGGAATACATGGCCTTATTGAAGAACTGGTTTGCTTATATCCTTCTTTGCAACGGTCACACGTCTGTCCAGTTACCCCTTCTTTACAGTAGCATTGGCCTGTATTCTTATCACACTCATTTGACTTTACGGAACCAATGGAATGGCAATTACAACCTAATAATAAAAATATAATAAAAGAAAAATAAAAAAGTTTTGAATGTGAAGGTTCGGCATTCTTTTTCATTTGTAAGAATAACTTAGAATCTCTGAAATTTGTTTAAATATTCACAATTGTAAAGTCTTTATTTTATCAACAAATATCAATTTAATTTTTTAATGCCTTGGTTGTCTAAAATATAATATTATATATATTATTTTATAAATATATTATATATAAATTTGAGGTTTTATTAGAATTGTCATTTCTTTTTAACAAGTATTTTGAATATGGAATATTCTTTCTAACCCGAGAACCATTCTAACATAATATCAATTTCTAATGCTTAGAAAAGAGTTCACAGAAATTTCTTTGTTTATATTTGTAAAACAATTAAAAAAAACAAATTAAAATCGAAAATCGATAAAAAATATTTAATTGAATGTGAAAAAAGAAAATTTTAGAAAGTTTTTAACAGATAATTCTCCTTCAGAATATTTCTTAATTTGCCTTTTAATAATTCACCAGACGTGGTTTTTAGAATTTCTAATTTTAAAAAAATTAAATGGTCACCTACATTAATTAATGCACATTTATTAATTATTTTAAATCTTATTTAAATTGGTACAACATGAAATTTTCATAATCTATTTTCATATTTATATTCTTTTTTCCGTGCCATGTTGGGAAACAAAATAGTGCAAAACGATGAAATAAATACTATTGTTCTTTGGAGATACGTTATTTTTAATTACCTATGAAATTTCATCTTGACTTAAATATTATAAGAACCTGGTTACATTAGATGACCAGGCAACGAATGGCCATGTTGTTCTGTTGCGTGATCCCAGTATTCGAAAGGCCGCTGGTATTTAATAACCAAACACGATGAAGAGTGTGCATGATGCAGATTTTGCTCGAAAGAGGTCACTTTTCATAAATAAATTTTTGTGTTTTTTAAATAATAGTATTTGTTAGAAGTTATGTTATTTTTATTACCTATGTAATTTCAGCTCGATTTAAATAGTGTAAGCAACAGATTGCATTAGATGACCAGGCATGTTGCACTGCTGCGAGATCCCAGTAACCGAAAGACCGCTGGTATGTTAAAACCTAACCCGATGAAGAATAAAGAAGAAACACGAAGAAGATGGTGCATGATGCAGATTTTCCTCGAAAGAGGTCGCTTTTTATAAATAAATTTTGATTTGATTGTTATTTTTTTTCATATTAGCATTATCTCAACGCCAATCTCTTGAGGTGTTTTCCTTTTAAACATTCTTATAATTTTGCAATTAAATTTCGAAGAAGAAATATGGAAAATTTAAAAGAATATATTGAATAGAAACTTCCTATCGTGATAAACAAATCCACCTCAGGTAGTTGTTATTCAATGTAATGCTTTCAGAAACCCCAAATATTATTCATTTTTTTATAAGGCGTTCCTGCCAAAGATCATTTCGATCATTCTAATTTTTGTATTAGACTTTTGGAATACAAGAAATAAAAGCTGGTTTATTGTTTTAATGCAAGTCAATAATAATAAATAATAAACAAATGACAATAATAAATTATATAATATAAATTGTTCATAATAATAATATTAGGTTGGTGCAAAAATAATGCATCTTTTTGCATTGTTTAACTAAAGCATTTCTTTTAATTAAACAATACACTTTTTAAAATCTAATTGTTATTCTTAGTACTATTCACTTGTTTAAAAGCATTAAATTTTTAATTTAAAGTAAAATTTAAATATTTCATAATTTATTTAGAAATGAAAACTATGTGTTTTAGATGTCGAAGGACTTCCGTAAAATATATTTTTATGAGTTCAAGCTAGACAGAAGCGCTGCGGAAACAACACAAAATATTAATGCAGTATGGGGCATAGGAAGCTTGAACAAAACAACAGTTCAGCGTTGGTTCTTAAAGTTTGAAAACAATAATTATAGTCTGGAGGATAAAGAAGATCGTGGCAGTTCATCAGCTGTAGAAAATGATCAATTAGAGGCTGCTATCGAATCTGGTTCAAGGAAAACCGCAAGAAAAGTTGCAAAAGAACTTCAAGTTTACCATTCAACAATTGTGAGACACCTCGGACAGATTGGAAAAGTGAGCTCAATGCAAACCAAAATTTACCTCACTTTGAAGTTGCGTGTTCCCTTCTTTTGTAACATTTGTAACATATAATTGTAACATTTGATGAGAAATAGATCTTGTACGACAATAGGCAACGCTCTGGTCAATGGCTGGACAAAAGTGAACCTCCAAAAACCTTTCCGAAACAAAAATTGCAACAGAAAAAGGTAATGATTACTGTTTGGTAGTGCGTACATGGTTTGATCCATTTCAATTTCCTGGATCCTGGAAAAACGATTACGTCCAACAGTTACTATCTGCAAATCAGCAATATACACCAAAAATTAAAAATTTTGAGTCCAGCTTTGGTAAACAGTAAAGGACCAATCATTCTTCTGGATAATGCCAGACCACACATTGCAATATCAACCTTGCAGAAATTTAACGAACTGGGTTAAGAAATTCTGCCCCATTTTCCATATTCCCAAGACTTTTTCAAACATCTACAAAACTTCCTTTAAGGTAAGTGCTTCAACAACCGAGCCAACCCTGAAATGCCTTCTTTGAATTTGTGAGGTGCACAAACAGATTTCTATGTTTCTGGTATCAACAAGCTTATTTTTCGTTGGCAGAAATGTGTAGAATCACAAGGATGTTACTTTGATATGCTAAGTTTGAAGTTATAAAAGATGCATTATTTTTGCACCAACCTAATAATAATAATAATAATATAAATAATAATAATAATAATTTATAGCAGCTTTCTAGTAAATAATATAATTTACTTAATAAAAAATTATTATTTAATTTGTCAATAAACTATTTTTTTATTAGAAAAGAATTAAAATATATATGAATAATTTTAGTGCAAAAAATGTTCCGTATGTTCCTCTTAATAAATTTCTCAACAGAATAGAAGTACAACATCAACAACCAAGAAAACTACCCTAATAAAGCTTGGTATAACCAACCGAAACTCCATAAATCTTAAAATTTAACAAGTTATTATTATTATTATAATGAAAACCAAATATTCATTTTGCCCAGTGCATAGCTATCTTGCTCCGAGATAAATTTGCGGTTAGAGTTGATGTCTCATTTCGAGTGATCCCAGCAGAAAATGGGAATTGGAAAAAAAGATATTTTCCTTCTCAGAAATATCTCTCAGATAATCCCATTTTCGATTCTTCGCCAACTCCAAAGACACGTACCATTATTCCGTCATACCATCTCAAGAGAACTGAAAAATTGCCCCCGACTTTTCCGACAAAATATACCAAAAACAATTTTCTGTTCACGTGTAAAATGGAATTTGAAATTAATTTCATTTTCCAAACCAATTTGGAACTCGATCGATTTCCAATATTTGACTGCAGTGCCAATAATTATCTTCATCCATATTTTCAAGAAATTCATTCGTTTTATTTCGGTTATTTGCTTTTACCGAAATCCTAATTAATTTCAAGTGATATCAATTGATTTTTCAGAAAAACAATCGGGAAAAATAAAATTCCAGAATATTTATTTCATTCATTATGATAATCAGGTAGATATTTAATTCAATTAATTAAAACAAAAGTTTGCTGAATAAAATTGATAAACATTTACTTGTCAAAATCAAAGGAGCTTTCAATTTATTTATTTATATTTTTAATTATTTTAAAATTTTAAAATTTCCTCTTATTTTTTGGTTTTTTATCACAAAAACACCCTAATTTAATTTTGAAAAGAATATAAACTTAAATTATTTCTTTTGGGTATTTTTTTAGAAACATTTTATATTATAATAAATATATATATATATACATATACTCCAATAATTATCCGTACGATAATAATACAAATAAAAAAATAACAATTTCACTAAAAAAGAAAAAATTTTTTATAAAAGTATATTGTTTCCAAGTATAATACCTATCTCGAATATATAAAATAAGAATAAGAATATGTAAATAGTTGTTTTTAGAATTGTAAGCATACATTATTTTGAATTTTCGAAAATGAGTAATACCAAAATTAACCATACGAATACATTTATTATAAGCGTATAAAAAATTTGTATCACAATTTTGTTTTCAATAATTAATTGGAACACCCTTATTCTTGATGATCATTTTACATCTCATATTAATCGAAGTAACCAATTTTTTGCAGAAATCTGGGTTAATTTGTTGCCATTCTTCCAAGATGTACTTTTTCAGCATTTCTTTTCCAGTAATTTCTCTCCTTCTGAGTTTTCTCTTCATAAAAGCCCACAAATTTTCAATTGGGTTCATGTCCAGTGATTGCCCAATCCATTTTAAGACATTTACACCGGATTGATTGAAAATATATTGAATGCTGGATTTTGGATATTTTAGAACATTTGATATGTGACCCATACTATATTTCTCTTTTCTCATCGTCACAACAGCATTTCGAAAGTCATCGGAATATTTTTTTGTCTTTTTACCCATTAAAATATTCACTTCTGAAACAAATGTAGAAAAATTTGTAAAAACACAAGAATTTAAAAATTAACTAGTCTTATTTACATTAATAAAAAGTTTAAACAAAGATTTCTTTACTATTTAATATA
>JBBMKC010253341.1:0-10230 GCA_037834085.1 Bipalium vagum | reverse complement strand
TTTAAATATGTCAAAACAATTCGAGATAAGAGCGGCCATATTGGTTTGTCTTCGTGCTGAAAGATCAGTAAAAGAAAATTCAGAATTTCGGAACATCCCATACAGCACAGTTTTGAAAATGAAATGGGATGTGGAAAGACAATCAAGCATATTACTCCTGATAGAGCATCACAAAAGAGAAGGTCAGACCGATTGGGGAGTGATGTCATAGCAAAAGTGCAAGCTATTCACTGTTTTGTGTTCGATTACTTCATGAGTTGGCGCTCTACTACGTATGGGACACATAGCTGATTATCTTTATTATTATCTGATAATGATTATCTTTTATGTAAATAAGGAGTAAAAAAATCGAAATATTGTTCTTTTGACTGATCTTTGGTTTTGTGTTTTATACAGTGTTTGGTTTTTTATTTCTTTTATTAAAGTGAAATCATTTAAACATGTACTAAACTTGTGTTCTTTATGATAAGTGACATGTACGTAGTGTGGATAAAGGCCCTTAGAATCGTGATTAAATAACGTCACTGAAACTGATTTTCTAGACATGCTTTCATTCGTTTTCAAAAATCGTGGGACAAATTTGCTACCTAGTTTTATGACCCCAATACTCTCTGGTATGTTCTGCACAGTCATATTGCTTAAAGTAAGTTTAGTTGAAAGCTCTCTCTGGGTAATTCGATTCTCTTGTTTGACGATTATCTTCAATTTTTCAAATTCTTGTTCCCAAATTTCTGTAGGTTGTCCACTTTTTTCTTCGTAAAACACATTGTTTCTGCTACAGGAAACAACTCTCTCTGTAGCCTTGCATGATGCTTCATTTCCATATGCTTCCTCCAGTTGAGAAATAATTTCCTTCTTTTCTGCCTTCTTCCACAGCAAAAAACCGTAGACGCTTCGGAATTCTACTTGAAGATACTTTTTTCCTTACCTAATGTCAACAAAAGCTTACCACTTAAAACAAATATAATGATACTTACCTATATACCTATATTACAGGGTTTTTCAAAGTTATATTTACATCATTTCAAAAGTATTTTTTGCTTAGATATATCAAATTTCATTAATTTTTAAAATAAAATATGAATAATACTAAGCCAATGTATAGAAAAGTTACGGAAGAATTACATGACGTAAAAAGCATCTTAAATAATGAAAATATGACTATCAAAATATGACGAAACGTTTGGAGAAATCACTCGCAATGAAAAATGAACCAAAAATTGAGGAACAAATTGTGATGAATTTTGTATCGTGTAACAATGCAGTAACCCAAAAGGATTTACAGTGAAGTTCTTTAAAAAAAAACTTGAAAATGTCACTTTCGACAATTTTTCGAAAGCTAAAAAAGCTAAATATTACAAGAAAAAGAATATCCATTATCCCCATAGAGCGTAATACGACAGCGACCATTGACTTAAGGTGTCATTGTGCAACCAGCATTTCATAATGTGGGTGATAATTGCGTCATATGTTGGAATAAATAGAATTAGCTAGGCAGAAAAAAATAATCGTTGTAATAATAATCGTTTAATAAGTTTTCAGTTTATTTTTTGATTATTTGACATACGAAATAATTTAATGTAAATATAACTTTGAAAATCCCTGCAATTAATTTATTTTAAAAATTTCATGAAATTCTTAATTATATTTCTATACGAGTCTAAATAAATTTGTATCTACACCACGTATTTAATTATTTTCCTTAATTTTATTCAGAATAAACGTAAACAGCCGATGCGGATCTGTCACCACAGTTTCCAATCCGCTGTCCAATGCTATATAGGCTCAATTATATACTATATTTTTATTATTTTTAAAAAAAATATTTAAATATCCTGAATGAAAATAACTGTAACACGAAAAAACTTAAAATAGAAATGTTCAAATAAAAAAATTAAGTTATATAAATGAATAATATAATAACCTTAAGCACGAAGAGATTAAAGAAACTGGTGAAGGTAGTATAAAATGCCATTTACTAAATGAAATATTTTAATTTCCACAATTTATATAATAGATAATAATAAGAAACCAAAAAATATGATAAATAATCCTAAAAGATAATTAGAATAACATTTTCAAATAAAGCGGTAATTCGCAAAAAATAATCATGAATAAATAAATAATAGAGACAAAGAAACGAGATATTCTGAAATTGAAAATTTTGTTTAAATATGTTAATTCGTCAGATTCATTTCACAATGGAGAAGATTTTTAAAAAAAATAATCAAAAAAATTGTTTAAATAAATTGAAAAAATAGATAACTAAAAGTGATTTAACAAAAGAGATCTTTCAAAACAATATTTGAAAAACAATGAAGGAAACAGAAACCGACTTAAAATGTAAAGTCGAATTTATTACATGTTTTTATATAAAGTTATAATTTTCATATAAAAATATAAATAATAACAATAACAACTGATGTAAATTAAAAATATATTTATTTTGAATTATTTATTTTTAATGGTAAACCAGCTAAAAGAAATAACAATGAATTAATATGAAAAACGTTAAAACAAGTTTATTCCAATCATCAAAATTCAGGAAATAAAAAAATATAACAATAATATAATTAATTATAAATTTACCTATTCAATATTAATAAAATAAAATGCTCCTTGGCAAATTTATATCTTATTTATTTTTATCTTATATTCATTCCAAAGTAAATGGTTTTATCGAATTAATAATTAATTATGAATGATATATTTTAATATTAATAAATAGAATGGCTTTATTAAAATAATCAATAAATATTGACTTGTTTTTATTGAATGTTTTCAATTTTTCTTTTCAGAATTTATATCAATTCCCAAAATGGAATTTTATAGAAAAATTATTAATTATTACTTATTTATCAATATTATTTTATATTAATTATTAATTATTATTTAAAATTAATTGAACAAAGATATAATTGTCTGTTTTAAAATAATTAATAATATAAGTATAAACAACATATTATATATATAATTTATTTATTATATTTTAATTTTTTTATTGATTTATTTTTTTTATAATCCTTTTCCACAATTATTTCAATGTTGAGTGTATAAACTGGTTCGACGTCTCTCTTTGATACTTCAGAGCCCATTTCTTCATATATTGAAATTTTAACTCATTAAAAGTTTTAATTTTAACTTTCGTGAAATCATTACGTCGTACATTTGATAATGGAGTGAAACGAAGGGTATCACTAATATTATTGGTCTTAACGCAGCGCTCTGCGGTCAAGTTTTACACTTCAGGATAAATTTCCATCCTTTCGTGGGGAAAATAAAAAAACTTTTGTCAATTGCAAATTGAAACAAAAAATAATGGTTAAACGAAATATTATTTTTGTTTACTTCAAACCGAAAGAGAAGAAATAAAAACTAATGAATCTGCTGTAAACGTATCAGACCAACATCACAGTCAGAGAGTGAGATTCGGGCTAGTATCTACCATCACATTACATTGGGAATGGAAACAAAATTTTGTCTGGAGCTAAATTAACCATGGGAAATTAAATTGAGAAATATTACTTTAAAGTGAAAACTGATATCGATATCACTGATCTTCCGGCATATTAATCATTACCTCTATTCTGAAGAACTGTGTAAAAGGAAGTCGTTTATCAACTGTTGATTTCAGGTTTTGAACACAGTGTAAAGTAACAAATGTCTTTTCCCAAACTTTCTTCGACTTAACAGTTATAAATGACTTAAGCGACCGAGGAATCGTTTGAGTAGGAAGGTGAGTTGAAAAACTCTTTTTCATTAAGCGAATATATTGCTAAAAGACATTTGACACGGATCGTATCATTACTTGTAATGGATCAGATGAAATTTTAATACAATTACATAACAAGAAACCTAATTAGCAGGTTGCTGAGTTTAGCTGAAACCTACGTTGATGTAATGTGATCAACTCACCTGATTTCGTATAATCTCTCACACTTTATTAATGTTTATTATTAATGTTATTAATGTTTTATTAATCATTTACATAAAAATATAGGATATCATTTTAATGGTTTTTTCTATCATGTGTCATGTTACACATTGTGTTTAGTACACTAACGTTTCGTCTTTGTCTTTCGTAAAAGGGTCAGTACTACGAAATAGATTAGATTGTAAATATGCAATTTGAGATAAAACAATCCTTTTTGAATGTGATCAAACCTTTGTGATCATTTGTGAAGAATTCGTATCTGAATTATTGTAGACTATCCATTTTTCGTCAAATTCATAATCTGTCTATAAAAGGCTAGTTTTCATTATAGAAAAAGTTCACAACAAACTTTTATTCGTTAGTGAAATTTGATCTTACAGAGTCCTTTAAATTGGCGGAATATGTAACATAAAAAGGATATCGGCCTGAAATTTTATCCAGTGGAAGTTCCATTTCATTATACTGCTTTATCAATTATGAAGATTTTAAAACACTTTTTCATCCTTTTTACACGTAAAATTTCCACGATAAATGGTATTAATTTCTTTGATGTAGAAATTAACAAGAAATATATAATAAAAAAAGATATGAAAAATATAACATGTAAGCACTCTTGACTTAATAAATCCTTAATAAAATATTATTTTATCAAGATTAGATTACAATTGTTCAGGTATGAATGTACTCATTTAATACGTGAGAAGAGGAGAGGTGGTGTACTGGGAAAGTTTGTGACATAAAATATTTTGAATGATTTCATAACTGACATGATCATAAAAAGTGAATATAAATTATGACTATTTGTATAAATCTAAATTAATGAATTTAGTTAAACAGGTTGAAATAGGAGTTATAAATAAAATTCGAAACTTTCACTGGAAAATTATCGTTCCATGGTTTACTATGATTTTAAATGTGGCCTCATACAGAGGCAATGTTAAATCGATTCAATTAAGCTTTTAAGAATGAAGCTGCATTTTCAATTGATTCTCGGAATCCCAGAGTAAACGCAAAAATCTGGGGAAACGAATTTTGGCGGAACCTTAGGTAATTTAGTTTTTGAATTTGTTAATGTCGATATCAAATATATCGCATTATAAATGAATACGGCAGAATCAAATTAATCGAAAAGGTAAATCTCAAAACCCTTAAAATGTCAATTTTTTTTAGTAGTACAGTGTTGAAGGATAATTATTTTGAGCTTTTATAAACCGCTAAGATTAAACTTGGTGAGAAACCTTAAACAATCAAATTATAAAACTTTAAGGGATAACCACATGATCACAATCACTGACAAAAAGTTTAGCCATTCGATATAGAAGATCTTTCTTCAGGTCAAGTATCATTTATTGGGCTAGCTGCAAAACTCTTCACCTTTAATAAAAGTTAAAAAAGACATTGTTAAAACCTTTCTTAATCAACATTCTCCGTGTTTTACAATTTATCAATCAGTCTATATTAGGTAAGGTATAGATATAACACTGTAAAAATATTTTAAACAAGACGATATAATGAAATTCATGATCAATAATTATGAGATTAAAACAAATTGTGCTTTACTTTTCTGAAAAATATTTTTATTAATTTAATTAAATTTTTTAAAATTAAAAATCAACCGTTTCAAAAATTGTTACCACAACTGCTCATAGTAAAGGAGATTAATTTGTGAATTTTTTATAAACATTCCCTTACAAATCTATAAAAAATTCTTGAACATTATATATTTCCTTTAATATTATCTAAAATTCCTTTATTTTGATAATATCTGTCGCGGTCATAATCTCTTAATATCTCACGAAAATGAATTAAAATAAAAATATCTGCTTGAAAAAAATTATTTATTTATTCAGCTAATTTTTATCGTTTTTGGACAAATTTCATTAGCAATACCATTCTTGAAAAGATTGTCATTCCTTAAGAAATTATATTTTTATACCACTAAAAGTATTTTCTATTTCAATAATTATTAAATTCGTTGATTATTTTTTTTAATTCATTTCGAAACATTAAAATAAATGAAAGACTTCAAAATGTCAAGCTGAGAAAATATTTATATTTATTTATTAAAAATTCAAAATAAAACATTTCTTTAAAAATATTTTCATATGAAATATTTTTTAGTAAAGTTTCATTTAAAAATTATAGATAAATACTATTAAGGAATTTATTAAAATATTAAATAAAGATTTTTTAATGAATGGCTTTATGAACTCATTTTCTAAACGATGGTTTTTAACCATTTCGTTATATATCTATTGTCTTTATTTTTTCCGAGTGTTATAATTATGGTTTACTTTTCGTTATTTATTTTTATTATATTATATTTTATTAATTTCTTTTTATTTCTTTTCTTTTTTTTGTTTTCTTTTTTTATTTTCCTTCCTTTTATTTTCCTTTTATTTATTTTCTTTTTATTTATTTTAAATTTATTTCTTTTCTAAATAATTTATTGTAATAACAATGAAAATACAATACTATTGATTAGATAACCTTGAAAATTTAATTTCATTAATTAAATTATTATAATTTATTTTATTATAAATAAGCCAACAAACTTTTTAATTAATTTTTCAAACGCCATAAATTTTTTCATAATTCCATATGAATAAATTTTATGGACCAATGTATATGATTAAAATGAATTTTATAGTTTTCAGATCGATTATTTAATTAATAAAAAGTTGAAAAATTTTGGCGTCAATTATACAACAGAATCGACAAATCCATAATTTCTTGTTTTGTTATTTCAAGTCTACGGAGTTTATTAAAATTTCTCTTCTATTTTTATTCATTTCATTTCGTTCAAATGATTTCAGTCAAGGTTTTATAAAGAATTTAGTCTTCGATTTATGATTAAAAGATCATTAAAAGATTTAACTTGAAAAATTACATTGATTTAAAATGATAAATATTAGGTTGTTCGATAAGTAATCTACCATTATGTAATGAAGAGTTTAACATTAAAAATATATATTTACAATAAATTTAATATCAATCTGTAGCTCTTGTTTATCTAAATCTGTTGTTTATGATTAATTTTTTAAAAAAATAATTTTAGATTAAATTAGTATGGAAGAAATGGATATTTACAAAATTGTAATTCGTGATATTCTACGACATTATTGGGAAAAATGAAAAAAAGAATTACTAGAATAATATGTGAATTTGAAGGTAGAAATTCTATGAATTGCATACTTGCACAATCTTGGAGCTGTCGATTTTAGATAAGGCGAAATCGGCAGACATTAGTCTTGAACTCATAAAATATACAATTGCATATAATCCACAAAAAGTACAAGACAATTATTAAAGGAAATAAATATTCCTACTAGAAGTGTGTTTCGTGTTCTAAAAATGCTTAGAACACGTTATCAGAATCGTCTACAAATACACCACTATTGAAGAAGAAAAAAGACGTGCAAGTGTTTGTCAAACCTTACTGAATTGTTCAAGGGACCCTCACTTTTGGTGACAAATAGTTGCTACGAAAAGGAGATTTATTATGTATCCGTTAATAACAAAAATAATGGCGTCTACCTGGTGAAAAAACTGTTGTTAAACAGTTCAAGTTCGAAAATAAATTTCTAATTTAAGAGTATCATACATTTTTAATTAATTGCGGACCGTCATCTGGTAACGTCTGAGGTTTATTGTCAACAGTTAGACCACGTTCACTACATAATGAAAGAACGTTACCCACAATTAATCAAAAGAAAATGTCTCCTCTTAGAATAGGAAAACGCAAGGCAACAAACAGATAAAAAGATAATAGCAAATATAGATGAACGTAATAAATTTGATCTGGTAGGAAGATCTTTTGAAAATGATGACTACTTAAAATCAGGGTACCAACAGCTCTTTGATTCAAAAAACCAATACAGCGGGCATAAAATTTCTTGCTGAACGGTAGATAAAGTTCGTTTTCACTTTATAATTAATTTTTTCATATTATTTATATAATTAAAATAGTAGATTACTTATGGAACATCCTAAATATATGAGGAAAAAATTAATTATTTAGGCATATTAATATTATTGTTTTTTTTATTTTTATCAATTTTAATATTTCGAATACATCAAACTTTAAAGTACTAAAGATTATATTTTCAGAAATTTTTGAATTTAAACTATCTAAAGCAAAGGCCAATATTAAGAAAACCACAAAACACACTTTACATTTTCACATTTAATAAGTATATATTTTTTCTTTTATCTACGATTTTTAATTATTTTGTTTAGTTTGTTTAGTGAGATTACTAAATGAGATCTCGTAATACCTGAACTAACAACAATTCCTCGTTTATCATATCAGAATATGAAAAATATAAAATATAAAAAAATTATTTTTTGGAGTAATCTCCCTTTTTGAATTTTGATACATTATTTATTTATTTATTTATTTATTTAACATCAGATTCTGATAAAAATAAATTAATCATTCGATTGATAAATAATTAAAATAATCCGTAAATAATTTAAAAATGAATTAACATTAAAAAATCTTATTAATAAAATCAATGTAATTGGAATATTAACAAAATCAATACATTAAAGATTAATTATATAAATAAATAAATAATGTTTAAAATCACATTATTAAAGAATTATTCTACTATATTTTGTGATTATGCCTAATGGCAAGGTGTAAATTTTTAATTAGTTGGCAAAACAGTGAATGAAATTATTAAAAAATATAATTATATTTATATGATTATGAATAAATAACTTAATTTTGGTATAAGTCATAACGTAATTATCTGACTTCATTACTTCAACGAGACTCATGAACAGAAAACAGTCAATAGAATATAATTTCCTGGATTATTTCCTTTTTTGTTAATTATCCTTGTTTGTTTATTTGTAAAATATTTTAATATATATCATAAATATAATCTCTGTTAGTTAGTTATAAAATATAAAATAATCTTAATCCATGAGCACTGTACAGTATTATTTATATATATTGTTTTAATTACAATTACTTCCTTAGAATATAGCTTTAGTTTATTCACTGAATAATAGAATTAAAATATATTTAATTTGACCTGTTCAATAATATATTACATTTAATAAACTAAACATTAAATTAAAAAAAGATTTTTTGTAAAAATACTCTTATTTATAATTAATAAGTATATTTTACAAACTTATTTTTATAATAATTCATATTAATTTTACTTAAAAATATTATATATTTAAAATTTAAATATTATTTTATCTGGTAAATAAACTTATAAACGACTCATCATGTTTATTATTGATTTAAAAATTATTCATTAAAATTTTAAATAATTCATTCAATTTTGTCAATAAAATTTTCATAAATTAAGGATTAAGAATTTTATGGAATTTTCATATATTTTCTGTTAATAATAAACGAATTTAAATTAATTTAATTATGTATTACTTAGACAAAGTATTTTGATATCTCTATATGAAGGGTTCTTTATTATAATTGATTTTTTATTATTATTGGTTGATGCAAAAATATTTAGTAATTCAATTAATTCATTGATTTTATGCATATCTTGTTTTAATATTCCGCATATATTAATACAATTTGAAAGCTAACATTTCATGAAGTATTTCCTATCATAGATTAATATTAACTATTATTATTAATATTTATTCTGGAAAACTTAACCAAACATGGAAAAATATCAAATGAGAATAATTGTTTTGTATGAATAATGATAAAAATTATTAAAATTACATGTATAAATATTTTAATAAAATATTTTCAAATAATATATTGAAAAATAATATGAAAATTAAATTTATATTATGAAAAATATAATGGATATATTTACATCATAAAATGACATATTTACTTTATTTTTAATTAATATTTGCTGAAATATTATTGTGGAATAATGCTAATAAATGTTAATAAATTTTATATCAAAACGTTCAATAACATATGTGAAGCTGACAGATGATTATTTTATAAACATAAAATTTAATTTCTTTCAGATTATCAGAGGTACTTTTGTCTTTTACTAAGAGCTACCGAGTGACATAAGCTAATATTTACATAAAATATTTCTAATGGTACTATCAGTTTTGATGGCATTGATAATAGATTAAAAGAATCTGTTATTATTATTATTTCTACTGGCGGTAGTTTTTATAAAGAGAACACCAAATTGTGCAGTTATCCTCCTTTTAAAAAAAACAAAAGAAAGAGGGGCAAGGTTCACAAATTCCCAAATCCTAAGATATAATAAATAATAAATAATAAATAATAAATAATAAATAATAAATAATAAATAATAAATAATAAATAATAAATAATA
>JBBMKC010253330.1:0-10230 GCA_037834085.1 Bipalium vagum | reverse complement strand
TTATTATTATTATTATTATTATTATTATTATTATTATTATTATTATTATTATTATTATTATTATTATTATTATTCGTCACTGAAACCTACGTTTATTGACTCCTTCATGAGAGAATTTATTCAAATATTCCATTGTTAGCTTGTTATTGTTCTGAGCTTATTATTTCCTTCATGTTTCAAGATAATACTTTCGAGTTCTTGTTCAATACTCTGAACAAGACTGGCTTAAAAGTCTCTAGTTTGTTGGATTTGGTTTATTCCTATTACTTTTTAGGGGTTCATGACAGTTTAATGTTCCTCGGATTTCGAATTGAATTTGCATTTCTCCATGTAATAATCCTTGGAAATTCAGTAAATCTGGTACAGAAAAGTGAAAGTTTTTCAAGAGATGAAAACAGATGTAACTTAAATAAGATCAGTCACATATCCATTCTTTAAGTAATTCATGAATTCATTATTAAGTATAAGGGTTTCCAAATTTTTTGATGTTCCCAACATTTAGAGTCATTCACTTACCTCATCAAAAGTTTGAAAGTTTTTTAACCTTTCTTACCTTATAAGTCATTGATCTATATTAGTTCTAAAGAGGTTGAATAGTTTCTGGTGGATATGTATAGAGGGATACCCATTGTATTCACAATATTTTACTTAATTTGTAAGGTCCTTGATTCCAGTCTTACTGTCCTATGTGATTTAATTAAATAATTTATTATTTGTAACGTTCATCATTCACAGTCGCAGATTCTGATCAAATCGTAAATAAGTTTTTTTCCACCTTCCTTCTTCTTTCATTTTATTCCACATTCCTTCTTTCATAAGTACGGTTGATTATTACAAATGACCCCTTTCCTGGAACGACAATCAAATTTTAACTAAATTTTTAACCTCCATATTTCTTAAAATTCTTAATGTTATGGGAAATGTTAATGATTTATACTTATTTGATGGATAGATTGGGCAGACAAGGGCTGCTTTGTTGAAATTTTAATTCTGCTTGACTGAGTTTGACTGAGTCCTCTCTTTGTGAAAGTCATAGGCGTCTTTGACAGACTTCCGGGTATCATGGAGTACTTGGATCAATTTGGTTTTGTAATATAGCATTTCTGTATCATATTATTATTTTTATTATTCCTTATTATTATTAGTATATATTATATTTTGTTTTAATAATATAATAATTATTATTTATTATCATTTTTAATATATTTATAATATTTTATTTTTATAACTTTCTTTTTAATTTTATTTTATTTCCAATATTAAAAAAACTTATAAATAAAAATGATTAATTACTTTATTTGCTCATTAATATATATTTTCTCCTAAGGCTAATCAATATATTTGTTATTATTTGACAAATCATAATAATAATAAATCATAAAATTATTATAATTCTGAATTATTTTACAAATATTTAATAAATAATAATATTATTATTATTTATTAATAATAATGAAAAACCATTAAGGTCTACTTAGTATTTTCGTAAAATATTTCTTCATGGTTGATTTTTTTTCAATTCTTGTCTAACCAATACAACAATAACCATACATATCAATGAAGAGAATCAAATTTTACAAGCGAAACTTGCACTTGTCTTACGAAAACCTTTATGGACTTTTTGCGATGTAAACCAGTCACTGAACGAAAATGTTGTTGACTAATTTTAATTGAAAATCTCGTTAAATGTATTCATTAGCATTTTAAGTTGGCTGACCTTGCCAACGTTCAGGGCCTGCGTTCTTTGGACTAGATCTGAAACAATTCGCTCTAAGTCAGAATTAAAAACTGATCCATCACTGTGATCAATATCATCTTTTTATATAATATTTAGGAACACTTATTAAACTTGATTATCCTGTTTCGGTGTTAAAAGTCAGAAGTTGTGATAAAATATAAGGTTTTTTATTTTATGATTATCAAACAAATGATTTTAGATAATTATCTTCACCATATTGTCTTAAAGAAAAAATTTCATTTAAAATTGTAAATAAAATGAGAAACATTTGCAAATTAGTGAGTATGATTTTATTAATATTAAGTTCTGTTTTGTTTTATTAAATCAATTTAATCCTTAATAAATGTAATCTAATTATTAATTATTCTAATGATTATTTGATTTTTTAAAATCGATAGTCATGACTATACTTTATCTATACATCAGCACAAGTAATAATTATATTTTAGCTTCTTCTCTTTTTTTAAGGATAGTCTTTAAAATAGTTAAGAAACCATTAGTAACAAGCTTATAATAAGAAACCGGGATGAAGTAAATTTCAAGGTATTAAACATTTGAATAATTATTTTAATACGAACAATTCTCTAACACTTTTTAAGCAAGGAAAACCTTATTGTCCTGCAACAAAAGATAAATAACATTCCTACAAACTTAGGACTTAAAATGAAATTTAACAATTCACGATAAACAAAAATTAAAATTTTTGCCAGACCCTCACCAAGCACAGGCTTCATTATATATGATAGTAATTTTTCACAATGATGTGCATACAAATCAAGAGAGGTAAATGAAAAATCCTAATCTTAAAGAACACAAATGGGATTCCGTTGTATAATTCTTCAATATCAGGTGAATAAATAAGTAATGAATAAGTAGCTTTTTATCGATTGAAGTTACATTTATTAGTGGAGATCGAAACTTAAGAGGAAAGAATTATTTTAAAAAATTAAAAATTTTTATTATATCACTTAAATTTGTAAGTAGTAAGTAAAATGCAGACAAGATAACTAGACCACCAAAAATTTTAGGATTGGGGAGAGTGATAAGTTAAAGTTAAGGTATGGTGTTGGTCTTGTTTTTACGATTAAAGTTTAATTATTCTTTACCATTTGACGAGGTTCCGAAATAACTTTGGCGTTTTCCATTAAAAAATATTCAATATTGCTTTACAAGGATTCAATTAAACATAAAAGAGCAAAATAAGTTCTTAGAACCAATGACAAAAGTATTTTATTCTTAAAAAGAATCATAATGCTTACGAACTATATTGTTAAGACTATATATAACTCCATGATATTCTTTGCAGAATATCTTTTATTTATATTAAACCGCCATGTTTGTAATAGGAGAAATATTAAGATTCTTCACTAAGAAATATAAATATATAATGAAAGAGGCTTCGTTTCGTTAACCGTGTATACTTAGAACACTTAATGGGAAATATTAATATTTCCCCTATTAAAAGCATGACTTTTTAATATATTCAGAATATTTTTCCAAAGAATATCGTGGAGTTATATATAGATAATAAGATTGACATCCGGGACATAACCTAGAAAAAGGATATATTCTCCACAGATTATATATTATCTCTCATTATGAAAATACATTAGAATACAATGGATGTATCTGCATCACAGAAACATATTTAACAACCTTCTTATCGCTTTTATTCATTTTGCGTGATATGAAAATTTTTAAGTTACTTTATGTAATCATTCAAGTTTCAGCATATCATGGTTTGAAAATTTAAGTTTATCAGTTTGATCTTTGATTTTCTTTAGATATCCTTCTATCTAGGAATAAAATGACAAAATCAGCTAATCTATATGATCTCTCTAAAGGTCGTCTGTGGACTGCGTCCAAAGCAGTTGATGGAAATTATAATAATGATATAGATCAGGGTAATGTTAAATAAATAATGATTTTAAATAGTTTGTATACAGATTCGTGTTATCACAGTCTGGGAGTTAATTCTATTAAATGGTGGTTGGTTGATCTTGGTAATGTGTACGTTATTATGAAAATCATAATCTACAGTCGCAAAGATCATGGTTAGTAACTTGACTAATTTTATTAATTTTCCGTGAATTTTGTATACAGAACGGTTTACAAGTTATCTTTCATTTTATGCCAGTGTTGTTGGTGAAGAAAAATTTTCAATCAAGTCATCATTCTATCTTTTCATGTACTACCGTGGACCCCCCAAAATATCTGAACTAAAAACTGAATTTTATTTTAATAAACTGGCATTTATTATTTTTTAACTTATGTAATGATTATTGGTACTTTTTGTTCCAGATAGCCAGAACTATAGTCTTGTCGAAGGACTTTGCACAAGAACAGATTAATCTATGTGAATTTGATGCTTATGGATATCCTTTTGAGAAATCTATTGCAGGGAACTGTGAATATTTATGATAATTTATATTAAGATAAAATATTTTTTAGTTTATTTCGGAATTCCTGAAGACAGGATTTTAAATGCGACCTATTTTCTTAAAGAAACAGCAACATCACTCGTCGAATGTGGATCACGGTGCAACGAGAAATTAAGTTGTATTTCTTGGTCACTGGAATCAAACGGAAATTGTCTTCTTTATAATAATGGAGGTGGCAAATATGTTCTACGAATATTCCAATAGAAGAAACAATATTCTTCATAGTAACGCTTAACTTCATACTTATGATGATATAAATAATTTATTATAATTATAGCTAATTATAATTATGTTACTTTTTGCTTTTATTGCTGTCAAACATACTTTGCATTTTAGAATTAAATATTTTATATTTTAATAATGTTGACTACAGTGGCATTAGCATCAAAGCAGTAATTTTACTTTTATGTGACTTATGAAACTCACTTCAACACGTATTAAGTTCCACTTTTCTGAGTTCATTTTCAACCCTGCCATTTGAATGCTGTGTAATACCTGTCCCGATCTTATATAGTCAAAAATCACTTTACCATCTATTAGGCAAATCCAGCAGAACCATAATGTAATGTATATATTAGGGTTTCCAAATTCAAAGTTAGTTTTTTAATAATATCTAATGCCGATGTTTTAACATTGTTTATATCGTCCATATAATGAACTAAACTTTTAAATTCAAATTCAAATCAAAGATCGATGTTAGGTGTAAACAATAATTAAAACATTTTTCGAATTAAATTTACTTAAAGTATTTAGAAATGAATGACCATTTCCTAAATAATGCTCGTATTCGGGATTTTAAATTTCTAAAAAAAAAACGAACTTTCAATTTGAAAATCCTAATATATACATTATATTATGGTTCTACTGGATTTTCCTAAGGCACAAACTTTAAAGATAGTGAATAGAAATAATTAACTCCTAAATGTCGTAGACAATAATAATAATGTATTATTATTTATTAAAATAGTACTTTTATTATAATTAGATAATATTAATAATAAAAATTTATGAAAATCTAGCCATCGAGATAATGATATATATAATAATATTGCAAAAATAAATAATTATTATCAAAAAAGATTGTCCCGCCGTCGGAACAATAATTTATTTTAAAAAATATTTTTATTAACTTTATATCGGTGTGGAGATAAAGTTAGAGTTTATGGGCTATGAAAGGAGATAGCCATCTAATAACTTAAATATTGGTTATTGTAGATCAATCTCTACGTCTATATAAGGAAACGGATATCTTCAAATATTTGCCCAAGAAATTAGCAAGAAGATTATTATTATTTTGTCAATGAATTTGAGAGAAGATTTGAGTAAATTGATACTACTCGTAATTACTTTATTTTATTTTCCGACTATGAAACAGGATTTCATAATGGGATCCATCGAGCTTACGAATCCCTATGTGATCGTAAAGGACCTAGAGGACGACCAGGGAGCCCATTGCCGCTGCTGATAAGAGTATTTTTGATTGTCTAATTTTTCTTGTTTAGTTTTAATTTTTATTAACTTTTGTCTTAATTAAAGGATCGGAAATAAGTTAGTAGCACTTACAAAAAAAGAATAAAATCGATATTTTAAAAAATTAGTATAGTTCGAATTGTAACACTTTTATCAAGTTCACTTTCGTTGAACACTTAGGGATCAGTGAGAAATGGGTTCTTCTTAGATGTGTGAGTTAGCATATGTGTCTCCCTTTCTGATAATTTTTTTGGTCGACCAAATCTCTTTTTATTTAATGCTAATAGTCTTTTGGATTAGACCTTTCTGAGACTTGTCCGACCAATAATGAGAGCCCTGGTAATTTTTTCAAAATTTTCCTTTCTGAAACATTTTTACAATTTGCTGTCACACATCGACACTTATTTTAACCATTTCTAGAAAATGTATTTTACCTTATTTAACTAAACATATTAAATCGCATTTACAAGAAAAAGTTACATTAAACAATGTAATATTTAGAAATATTTTAAGTAACATATTATTATGAAACACATTATGTAACTTACAGTATAAAGGTATACAAAATTTGAATAAGTTATAAAACGTATTAATTTAAATAATTATTTAGCTTATTTCAGCATTTATTAATACTAATGCAGTCTTAATTAAATATCATACCTACTTTTCCAGCTATCATAATACCCATTTGAAAAAGGTTATAAGGCTTTTGTTTGACTAAAACTTGTTAATTATATTACGTTTTAAAATGTGTCACTAACTTTTATCCGATCCTGTATATTTTGTTTCAATTATTACATTATATTTAGTTTTAATCATAAATTGTTTTATTATTCATTGATTTGACGAATTTAACAATTGTTTGTGATTATTAAAATTTGATTATAAACACTATTTAGACATTTGATTAAGTTTTTATTATTTCTTCAGACATTTGATTGTGATTTTGTGATCAATGTACACGGTTTTGTTTTTAAGTGCAATAAGGTTTTATTGTGGTAGTTTTGATTTATTCGAGTTTTATTTTGTGTGGCTGTAAAAGTAAAACGAACACAACATTAAAATGTGAGGAGTTATTGAATTAGAGCTAAAGTTACATATTTCGATCAAGGAAAATAGTAACAGCTCTTTTAGGTATTAAATATTGTTTTCATTTATTCTGAGAATTTTCTTTGCCTTTCTATGTATGATTGAGTTCTTGTAAAACAATATTCAATCGTTTTATTGAAAAATGACAAAAATATTTGGAAACGTGTTCCAATAGTAAAGAATAATTAAAATTTAATCATAAAAACCAAACCCCCACCATTTTCATTGGAGAGCGGTAGTTTCATTATTCAGCTCTTTTGCCTTAGCTTAATACTTAATTAAGTTAAATTACCTTAGCAATCAATCTTCGCAAAGACAAATGAAAGACCTATTAATTTGGTAAAAAGCACAAAATTATATATTAAAAAGGCTCTTTTAAAGAAGCATTTTTTAAAAATTCTTTTAATTAAATCTGGTTTTTAATTAAATGATATTTATTTTATTTTTTAATATTGAAAATGGATAACTATAAGTTTTCAAAATTTTAGGAGAAAGCAGGTTGAGAATGTTGATGGTAACAATATAAAAAATAATTACTTCAATTAGGTTGTCCAGTATGAAATGTCGTATTTTTAGTAGTCAATAAAATAAGTCATAAAAACCGGGCAAATAAAATTTATTAATTAAAATATTTTCCATTACAGTTTAAGCACTTTTGCCAACGAGATAATAACTTGTTTATTCCATCCTTATAAAATTCCTCACTTCTAGATTCAAAAAACCTGGCTATGTCCTGTTGAAAGGAACCTTGATCGCGGAAACTTTTATCGACCAAAAATGCATCCATATGCTTGAACAGATCTGGGGAATAAGCTGGGTGAGGCAAAATTTCATACTTCAATTCATGCAATTTTTGTAGTCATTTAGAGACATGCGGTCTTGCATTATCATGAAGCAAAATTGGGCCTTTTCGATTTTCCAGCCCTGGCTGTATGTCAAGCATCTTTCTTTGCATAGTCTCTATTTGTTGACAGTATGACTGTGCAGTAATTGTCTCACCAAATTTTAGAATGTTGTAATGGATTACGCCAGCTGCAGACCACGAAACAGTTATCATAGTCTTCTTCGGTGAAAACTTGGCTTAGGCATCTGCTTGGGCGCTCATCAGCATCTAGCCATTATGCTGATTGTCGTCGATATCATATGCAATCCACTTTTCGTCACGTCACAATGCGACACAAAAAGGGATCAATTTCATTCCGAATAATTAAGGAAGTACAAACTTCATATGTTGATTTTTGTTGTCCTTCAGTCAATTCATGTGGAACCCATGAATCGAGCTTCTTGACCTTCCTAGTCTTTTTGAGATGAACACAGACAGTTGATTTTGAGACATTCAGATCTTGGGCAAGTTCTCTTACTGATTGGTTAGTGTTTTCTTCAACAGCTGCTTTCAAACGGTCTTCACTTAGGTGAGAAATTGGTCTTCCGCGATCTTCATTGACCAAGCTGAAGTTACCATCCCGAAATTTTTTTAACCATCGCTGTGTAGTCCGTACGTTAGTGCTGCCTTCCCCTTATGCAACATTGATGTTTCCGGCTGCCTGTGATGCCTTGTGTTTGAGTGCGAATTTGTTTATCTACCATTTCTAGAAAAGAATGAAAAATAAATATATATATTTAATTAATATTCTTACTTTTACAATGTAAATAAACTTTGAAAATCTGGCTTTTATTTGAAATATTTAAACAAGGTTTTTGATTAATAATTATCAAATAATTTAATTTTGTAAATTTAGATAAAAAAACGACATTTCATACTGGATAACCTAATATAATTCAATCCATTTTTCATGAAAATCATTGAATTCATAAGACATTTTCTTACCGAGCTTTGATATTTACTTGATTGGTAGAGATTATGTAGAATTTCTGAGTGCATAACTTATAGGTGTTTGGTAAGCTCTTTAGGCGTTGTACATGGATGTGTCTCGACCAAGATTTTAAATTCACTACTGTCAAGTCTGTGAGATAAATTGAAAAATTGGCGCCAGACTCAAGTGAATAGCTTATCATGGATGTGAGGTTTAAAGGAGGGGGATGTGAGATATATATTGCGCATGTGAAGGTCCCGGGTTCGAATCCCGGTATCTCCGATTAATTTTCACTAACATGGCGACCACGCCAGGACACCAACCAGCGGACGAGGTCAGGATGGCCGAGTGGTCTAAGGCGCCAGACTCAAGTGAATAGCTTATCATGGATGTGAGGTTTAAAGGAGGGGGATGTGAGATATATTGAAATTTAGTCACTAACAAAGTCCATAACCTGTAATACTTTCGAGGCTCTCATCTCTATTTCTAAATTTTTTGAATAAGTTTTGCAAAGTACGCAGCTTCGATGTCAAAAATATACTTGATACGATTGATCGGTCAAAAAAGAGACTTCATAGTCATTTCGATCAAAAAAACATGCTGCAGAAAAGAGGAGTAAATGCGAGATTTTTTCTTGAAAAATACAATAAAAATCTTCTCAACTGTCTAAAAAAATAAAAATTATGTTCATCGAAATGCCAACCACAAGATGAATTTTATTGACAGGGAGACTGGTGTTCAGACGCAAGGAATTGAATCGATTTGGAGGAAACTGGAAATTAAGATCTTGTCAACGAAGGGCATTTATGGTGATCTCTTTCAATTATATCTACATGAATGAATGTGACGCCATAAACATAATTGCATCAGATGGAACATCAATCACCACGCTGTTTATTAATTTAATATTCATTTCTTTATTATGAACATGAAAAAATTTAGATCAGTCAAAAAAGAGACTTGATAACCATTTCGGCGAGAAATAAACATTATCCAAATTTTAATATTTTTTGTTTAGTTAAGCACCTTTTCTTGTATTTTAAATTTTAATAAACTTTCAGTGAACTTCCAAAATTAATAAATCTTGATAGTGATATGTTAAATTGCAATGTTTTCCAATTTCATCTAGATTAAACTTTAATTTTAGATATTTGCTATTCTTATTTAATATTTTTAAAAATTGTTAATAAAATAATTTTAAAAATTCATTTTTTTATTAAGGTAAGTTAATATTATCATGTCTTTGCAAATCAATTACGTTTTTAATCTTAAATTTTAAACTGAAAAGATACAAGTATAAAAATATTTCATTAAGTGAAATAATAACCATTCTGTTATGATTTTCGGGATGGGAATGCTTAACACAAAAGAAATAATTTAACCTTTAGCTTTGAAGATTTCTGTGTTCAACAATTGTAATCAAAGAAATGACTAACAAATAATATTTTAAAAATCTTGCTGCACCTAATGATATAAATAATAATGTTGAGTTTACCCAAGACACCCCCCGGGAAAAAAAATTTTAAATAAGAAAACCGTAAATAGAGCATAAATATTAATAATATTAATATTAATATTAATATTAATATTAATAATTAAATTAATTAAATTAATTAACACTCGAAAAGTAATTTAAAAATTCCCAGAAATTTTATTTGGAAAATACTCAGAAAATAAA
>JBBMKC010253319.1:0-10230 GCA_037834085.1 Bipalium vagum | reverse complement strand
TCATCATTGGTTTGATTGGTTTGAGTCTGCTGAGGTTGATCATTGTTGATAGGTCCTGTGCTCTGTTGCTTGGTGGGTCTTGCAGATCCCATCAAATTTATCAACAAAACATTTTGGTTTATAAATTCTATAACTACTCGCATAGTGTATTTTTTATCGTAACTTTTCATATTGTTTTTAATATTATCAATATAATTTAAAATCACATTTATATATTTTTTAAATCTAAATAATTCTCCATTTCATTAAAACTATAATCTCCCACATTTCCATTTATCATAGCTATTAAATTTTTTGTTAATTTTAATTTATGTGGGCGATCAAGTAACTTTTTTTCTAAGTATAATTCTTCGTTTTCATTTATAATTGGAATGCTTATTGTATTTATTATTAAAATATTTCCTCGAACTGATAGTTTTATTGTAGAAGCACGCTTTATATCCGTGATGGTAATAAATAATTTTCATAATAATCATCATTGTATACATATATTTCTTCTTCTTCCATATTTTCATTAAGTAAAGTATTCAATTTTACTTAAACCTTTTCTTCGATTGGGATTGTTTTTAGATATTAGAGTTTGTTGATCTTTATCTTTTACAACTTTTCGATTTTCAAATTTATCAGACAGTGTCTTCGTGCTTAACTCATCAGTGACAGGTTTATGAAATTTTGTTAAATCTATTTGTATTCCTTTTTCTACATTGTATTTATTTAATTGATACAATTTAATTGATAATAAAATTCATCTTGAAGACCATTTACTTTTTTAATGTTTCAATTCTTCTGTCAAGATCAATTAAATTTTGATGTAAACCCATTTTTAAAATTTTAAAATGTAATATATTTCACTTGTGTAAATTTTCCATCTTCTCTTTGTGCTGTCTTTTAATATCTTGTTTCAATTCCATTTTAACTTTTTTATTTAATTTTTCAATGGCAGTTTCTTTTTTAATATTTTCTATACATTCTGTAATTATTCCTTTAGCTTGTTCAATTTCTTCTATACTTAAAATTTTATCTTCTAAAGCTTTTAATTGATATATAAAGTTTATTAATTGAGCGTTCTGTTTTGGTTTTCTAAATTCTTTATGGAGTTAATTTGCTAATTTTTTTCTATTTTTTGGTTTTAATTCTCTTAATGTTAAATTTTGAATACTTTTCATTTCATGTATCATTTGAACATCAGCAACATAAAGATCTTGTAAATTTGTTGACATATATTTTACATTATGTTTCATTGGTGCTAGATCTATTCTGTTTATTGGAATGGAATCGGATTTTGGAATTCAGAGAATTGATAAATCTTGAGTGTTTCTAAAATTTTCTGCAATTTCATTATAGTTTTCTAATTTTTTATCAAAATTCGTGTCAGTTCAGATTATTATTTTTTAAATAATTATTCATTTTATAATATTAATATGTATAATACAATATAGAACTTATGTATTGTACGAATGTAAAAAAATATGTTTAAAAAATTATTTCTTTAAAAAAAATAAATAATAATAATAATAATAATGATAATAATAATAAAGAATAAGTTTTTGTAAATCATCTTCTCTCCTTCAATCTAAAGTCACAGAGATTAAAAAACAAGAAATTTAAAGAAAATAATTCATTTTAAATATGAAATATTATATGAAATTTTAAAAGTACTTTCTTTTTTCCATAGTGCAATTGTTTCACCCTGTTTCCTTTAAAACATCTCCAATTTATACAATTTTTATTGCTGTGATATTATTTCATCTGTGAAATGTATTTCACATTTATTTCTGAATTATGTTTCTTAATTTTACTTCGTTTGTACTTCCATCTTATAATGAGCCATGGAATAATATATTTTTTTGTTGGAGGAGAAATGTAAATCTTATAATATATATATATATTATCTTTATTTAATGATTAAAAATTACCCATATTGTTTATGCAGTGATTAAATTGATAATAATAAATGTTTTATATTATTCCTGATTTACAGACTAGTCAGACTTCCAAGAGTAGAACCAAAATACAGTTAAAATAGGCTAGTTTAAAATAGTCAATCAAGGGTATTGGTATCATCATTACTTACCTTTAAAAAATATCCCCAGGATTTTGTTCGAGTCCTGAGCTTTTT
Organism: Bipalium vagum; assembly: GCA_037834085.1. Lineage (NCBI taxonomy): Eukaryota > Metazoa > Platyhelminthes > Tricladida > Geoplanidae > Bipalium > Bipalium vagum. The sequence continues at coordinate 8,111 of JBBMKC010253319.1, read as the reverse complement.
ATCAAGTGGTATCGAGGTACTGCATAGCATACTATTTGAACCCCATGTGAAATGGACAACAGTAAGTATCCTTTAAAATTTAAAGTTTAAATATATTTGTATAAAATATCTTTTTTATTACTTTTCTGCTATGTAAGCTCTTTTTTTCATTGACAAATTTGATTTTTATATAATTGATTAATAAGTTCTGCTTATTGTAAATTCTTATTTTTCTATTCAATATGATTGATCATTTGTGTTAATTGTTGCCTTGAGATTATTAAATATTATTGTCTTAACCTGTTTTACTACTTAAAGGAATTTGCTACGCAAAGGTAACATCAGCACTTTGTGAAAAATAGGATAACGAACTGGTTAATAATTTCTCCAATAAAAAATTTATTTTTTATTTTTTTTTAAATATGTTTTAAAAAATATTTTATTAATAAAATAAAAAATTATTAGAAAATTTAGGAAAATTTTGAAAATTATCTAAATTTAAAGCATAAAATTTAAAAACTCCGCACTCATGGACATAATTACACTTTTTATAATTATGTCAATTTAGATAATTAATTTAATTATTTTGAATTTACTTTGTCACCCTCATTTGTCTCATTTTCTGGACGAGGAAGTATCTGGTGATATTCAGAATATCTTTCACACCATATTCTCTTCAAATTTGCGATTAAACAGTTTTTCAATAGCATAAACTTTGTAAAGATATAAAGATAAATCAAAACATTATTCCCTTCCCTCTGGGTGAAGAAGAATTAAAACAAAAAATGTATTAGGAAATTTAAAGTTACATCAATAAGTGAAAAATTTTATTTGCTGTTCCTCCCTTAATTTTTTCATTTGTAATGGCTGATAAATAATCGATTATTTCTTTTAAATCTTCCACACATTCTTTTTTGTTTATAGTTTACAGGATGCTAAGAAATATGATACACAAACTCCGTAGTAACCGATGTCACCAGTAAAATCATTGTTTTGATATTTCTACTTCGAAAATATAAATTGTAATTTTTGCAAAACCTGAGACATTTTTGATGGTCTCTCAATTGATTTTGGGAATCTGTTTAGCTCTGCCTATCTTAAAAGTCGATTCAAAATCATTTTATCAATCTGAAGAAACATGCGTGACCACTATTCCAAAGAGGCTTACATTAACATCTTTGGTAGATTGCGCTATTCAATGCCAATTGTCTGATTGCAATGCTTTTCAATTTGATGTTATGAGTTTCGTTTGTTTGTTGTACGAACTTCCTGAAACTTGTAAACTTAATACCGAATGTCCTGCTACTCGAATATTTGCCAAATATAACTGTAAAACGAAGGTTGAGATATTTCTTTTCTTAATAAATTTTACCGAATTTTTAATTTTAGGATCTTGTTTCATTGGAAAAAATGAGAGATGACGTTTTGACTACAATATGTAAATTATTAAAACTCACAAGATTTACATTGATTTTTCATAACATAACATGGACCAAGGCAGTAGATAGAACCCTAGGCTCCATAATGGTGATAAGTTCTCTGGATAAAAGTCAACTATTTATTATGTCACGTAAACTGAGAGATGTGGTTAAAAGAGATAGGTCCCTAAAAAATCAAATTATAAATAAATTTGTGAAATTCTCAACGAAAGGTGTTTGTAAAGACTTGGTGATGTGTTATCACCCTGGAACCAATTTTTCAACATTCAGCAAAAGATTGAACCAGGTTTTTGAAATAAATTCAGCCGAAGATATGAATGATACCGACTTCGAAGATCAGCTTATAAGAACCGAATCCCACCTTATGATTATGAATGAGGAAGTCTTGAGCATGCCTCAAGGGAAAAAAATACTCAAGCTATTCAATTCTTGCAAACTTTATTAATGTGATTGTGTAGAAATTAGTCTAAATTGTAGAATAGTCTTTAGTTAAAATAAAACATTTCTTTGATTTTTGAATGTAAAAATTGATTTCCAAATAGATTCTTGCGGTTTTTAATAACAAAGAAACGAAAACATATAATGAAAAATTTTGGTCAATGAATTATTATTCACCATTATTATTAATGATCTGCTATCATTTAAATAACGTCATTATTTCGCATTTGTAAAACTCACAGGCTTCGTGGCAAAAATGCATTGTGGCTACTCGAGGACTCCTTGTTAATCTACGGTTCTCTGTTCAACTAATTCTGTAACGATCGAATGCAAATAGTAATTGATAAGAAGTAGATTCGGTGAATAAGGGAAACAAGGTAACAAGCTAATGTCAATAATTTTTTCTGAGTGATCAAAGTTATATTAGGCAGATCATTATAGTGTGAGTAGTATAGTGTTAGATGCTTTTATAATTTGCATATTTTGGACGCTTTGTGTAAATTGTGTTATATCACTTGGTTTTCTGTAAATAGTTCACATCTAAATAAATCGTTTGACCAGATAGTAACAACTCATGAGGAATATTACTTTATCCGTTTCTTAATATATAATGTTCTATAAGTTCTGTAATGTTATAAAGAGATCATCATTATATTATATAATAAAAGTCATTCGATGAACTTGACAGGATAAGAAGACAACACAGATGAAAATTTATATTTAATCTAACATTGAAAATTTTCTCAGACAGAGAACTCATTAAATCTGTGAACATATCCAAAAATGAAAAAAACATAGTAAGAATTAATGAAATGCAAAGAAACTTCTTTTGTGAGACAAACCTTTTGGTCAAGCACATTATATCTCTCATTAATATACTAGGTTACCCCATTAGACTTACAATAATAATAAATAAATAAAATAAAATAACTATTCAAAACAAAAAATTCATTGCAGAAAACTTGTAAGTTTGAAGCATTTCTGGATTTTTCTACTATACTTTTTTATAATCTTTCGAGTAAATTTTTTGTTTTTGACCCATTTTGTATTTCTATTATATATATATTATTTATTATTTATATTATTTATTTATTTATATTATTTATTTATATATTATATTATTATATTATACATTCAATATAATCAAGCATGTCGTTTTATAGTAAATTAACTGAATGATATAACACAGTAATCAGGTCAAGCCTTATTACACAAATTATTAATAGGTGCCTTATAAACTGGAGATGTCTTATAATAGAATAAACAAGGTACATGACAGCACTAAGAGAAAGAGATCCAACACCCTTTTAGACTCAGACATTTCCACACAATGTTACTATATTTTGCTTAAAATAAGCCTAATGATTTCAGATTTTGGAAATATTAATGATTTTCACTTAGAATTGTGCAAAGCAATTCACACTTTTTCCACCGCGATCATTGAATTAAATCTATAAAACTCGTAAATCAAAATAATATAATTTGATGCACGGAAATTAATAAGACTAAAATTTTCAGCAATTTTTAAAGCGGTAAATAGCAGCATTGGACTAGAAACAGTGATGTATTTACCGCGATATAGAAAAATATTCGAAAACTTTTTTTTAGTTGAAAATTTTCTTTCCTAATAAATTTTTGCTTTTCTCCAGAGATAGTTTTTTTCCAACCATTCGGAAATTCAGATTGTTGATTTCGAGCTTCATTTATTGTTGTCTCTGTGACATTATATTTTGTATCTACTTTTCGAGAATATATTCCACGATTTAGTTTATCAAAAACTTCTTTCTGTCTTTTCAAAGTTATTTCATATATTTCCTTTTTATTTCTCCTTCAGACATTTCTCAAACTAAAATAAAATATAGAATGCAATTGTTTTAAGATAAACTTATAAGGTATTGATTTATGAATAAGAATTTTAAATAGTATGCTAAATATTATTGGTATTTAAATAAATAAACAAATTGAAGCAAATTTTATTTAAACATTTAATTAAATTATCATTAAAAATTCACGTGGTCATTTGTACAAGTTAGAATGTTAATCCATTCTTCACAAATTTTGCCAAATTAACATGTGGCCAATGTATTAGAGGTATTGTTATATTAAACGTATAGGAATTTCCAGTTCTCGAGAAATCTGGCCAATTTCAACAGGTGGCCAATATAATAGATTCGACTATATTAGACAAATAAAAAATAATTATTAAATAATTTTTTTAAAAATCTTAGCAAAAAATTATTTTTCAAGAGCCTCGGCTGTTTTTGAATAACAAAAACTATCCAATCATTGTACATTATATCAGTGATTCATACTTATAAAATGTTTATTTTATTATTATAAATATATTAAATAATAAAGATAACATTTTATGTATCTTTTTCTACTGTTTATTTTAATACATAGAATTTTTCATAACAATTATAGTCAACCCTCTATTTTGTTGTCATTTTCGTTCTTGGAAATTTGTGCAATTTAAGAGAATGACGTAACTAAATAGAAGCGGAAAGTTTACATGAATATTTAACACACAATTACATAAGACAATTCCATAGCTGATTTGTTAAAAATAAATTATCAATTTTCGACAACTTGAAAATGGTTTTTAAGAATACTTTTGCAATGGGTTGACCGTTGCAATTATTATTGTGTATCATATAATTTTTGGACACCAAACGCAACTTTTACTTGCTTTAAACTTGTTTCACTTTCAATATCATCTTTTAGAAATCCATTACCTGAATCCTTCTTCATTGTTATCAATTATTTTCAATAATCTGTCATTATCCGGTGGTATAGAACTTTTTAATTGAAAATCCTTGATTTGTTTCTTTTAATTAATGGATAAAGCAGTGAACACCAGTTAAAAACGATCGATTTATTGAAAGAAAGATTATTAATAACAGGCGATTATCTGTAATGAGATTGAAGAAACTATTATTGTCGGAGTGCTTTGGATATCTTATATTCATTAATGAATGAAATCATTCTTTTAAAATTAAGCATAATATGTTCAAAAATTGCAACTAATTAGAGGTTCTCATAAGTAATTTATCTAAAATTATTTCATGATTCACAATTTTATGATTTATTTAGAGGTGCTATTAAAGAAGTTTAATAGTTAGATTTGCCTTTATCAAAATAAATATTTTAAAACAAAACTTCATTTCATTTTTATTTGACTCTCAAACTATATTAGGGGGTTTGATATACGAATTCTGGTGTCATTTTTCGAAAAATCTCTATAAAAGGACCTTGGTTGCTCATTTACTTACTCTATCTAGTAATTATACTATATCATAATATTATATAAAGATATAAAGAATAAAGTACTTTTTTTCTTTCATTGAAAAGATCGAGAATTCTTTAAAACTGATATTAATAAACTTCTAAATAGATGAGCGGCAGTAATAGAAAAAGACGGGGAATATCTGGATGATTAATTGTTTAATAATGTTTTATGATTAATAAATTAAAGTTAACTTCAGTCCTAGTTTAGTTTTTAATTTAAAAAAAACTTAGTCTTTTACCTGACATTATAATAAGGAGTACTTCAGTTTTATATTAACATGTTTTCAATTTGATTTTAACATTATTTAAAACTGTAAATACAGCATTCCCGTATGTTGTACCGTTCAGAAAAATTAATGAAAATAAATAGAATACATTAAAATTTTTCACAATCACGTCTGCTTGTAGCTTTTTCGACCCACATTATCTTCCAAATCCACCTACCATGTATCATTTTTTGTATAATTGCCTTTATAAAGTTATATAAAACACATTCTGGAAATACTGTTTTTTATTTATGAAATTTATGTTAGATAAAGAAGAAAACTTCCTGGATAAAAAAGAAAATAGAAGAAATAAATTTTTGCAATTAAAAAACGAGAAAACCAAAAATGTCTGAATTTTATTTTTTTTTAATCATAATCTTATAAAACATATATTATAAATATATACTATTGTAATACAATCGGACAACCGAAGGAAGTGGAAAAATAAAAAGGTAAAAATTGATTATGATTTAACTGGTTATGAAAAGGCATTGAGAGGGGATTTAATAATTAAACTAATTCTGGTATGAAATCAGATAAACGTATTATTTATTATTTATTATTTATTTACATTCTCAAGATAAAACAGCATCTTATCCATTTAACGATAAACATAACAGTGTTGAGTTTGCACCACAATCCTTCAAAGACTATATTATTAAAATAATTATTCATATTTTAATATTAATATGTACAATATGGAATTTATGTATTGTATAAATTTTAAAAAATATTAAAGAAATATGTTTAAAAAATTATTTCTAAAAAAATAATGATAAAAAATAATAAGATTTTGTAAATCATCTTCTCTCCTTCAATCTAAAGTCAGAGAGATTAAATAACAAGAAGAAAATTAAAGAAAATAATTCCTTTTAAATATGAAAAATTAATATGAAATTATAAAAGTACTTTTTTACTCTGCCTAATGCAATTGTTTCACCATATTTCCTTTAAAATATCTCCAATTTATATTATTATTTTTTATTTCTGTGATATTGTTTCTCTTTCATCTAGAAAAACATTTATTTCTGAATTATTTTCTTAATTTTTACTTCATTTGTTCTTCCACCTTATAAAAAATCATGGAAAACAAAATTTTTTTGTTGAACGGGAATTGTAAATCTTATAATACATATATACATATTTATCATCCTTATTTAATGATGAAAGATTACCAGTAAGTGTTTAAAAATATCAAAACTAAATCAAATTTTATTTTTAAAAATGAGGCAGCTAGTTTAAACATTTATCTCGATGAATTCAATAAAGGTTTAGAATTTATGGTAAAAATATTTTTAAATAGTTTATGGAAACATTTTGGAATGAGATAAGAAATTAAATAATGTTCGGATTATGATTTTTTACCGAAATGACTAACAAGTATCTTTTTTGACCAATCTATTACATCAATTAAATCATCTATTATTATTATTATTATTATTATTATTATTATTATTATTATTATTATTATTATTATTATTATTATTATTATTATTATCAATCATTGATTTTAGGACAAAAAGGATAACCTATACTAAAAAATCGACAATAAATGAACTATATTATTATTATTTTATTTTTACTATTATTCTAGTTATATTTTATTTTTAATGTCATTTTACTATTATAGTTTTTTTATATTTATTATTCACTTTTATTATTATTTTATAATTTAAAACTATTCTTTTTTATTATTTATTCGTTTTGAACCAATCAATTTTTTATATGTTAATTTTCCATGATCTAAAATACCAATCTAAAATTCTACCTTCAATTCCAAATTATATTTAAATTTTTTGATTCATAATTAAATTTTTTATAAGGCCTGAAACTTTAATAAAGATTATTTTTCATTACATTTTGATAATCTGTAAATTCAATTTTATTTGGTAAATAAATTATGGGCAAAACAGATAATATCTTTCAATCTTTTATTGAATATTCTAATTTCTTCAAAAGAATTCAAAATTTCTTCTCCAAAACATTTTGATTTTATTTTAAAATAATTTTATGATGAGAACCATGTTAATCTGTTAAAGAATAACAATGACAAAGATAATTTTATAATCATGAAATTAAGTATCTTGGGATTTTTCAAATAAGTCGTTAGAATTAAAACATCAATTTTTGAATATTTCATTTGGTAATCAGGCAAACTTTCCAATGTTTGTCCTATTTCCAATTTTCTTGGGCAAGAAATTAATTTTTATTCCTATATTTGATTGGCTAAATGTTGAAGAAAAGTTTTGATAAAGTATATATTTTTTCATTCACTATTTCTATCATACCTTCTATTTTTCTTATGTGAAAATATATTGTTAAGTTTTTTTTAAAGACAAAACCTAAAAAGATAATTTATTATAAAAATAATAATAATTTTTAATATTTAATCGGGTTTAGAATATTGATGGTGGACTCTTTATGTTTATTGGGTTAAGAATGTCGATAGTGGTCTTTTTAGGAACTTAACATAGAATATATGCAAATTCAAAAGGATTTAGTGTGCATACGTTCGAAGTAAAATCAATAAAAATGTTGATTACTAAAAGTGAACTTTTCAAATTTATGAACAGATACTGATTTCAAAACCTTTTAACTTTCAAAACGATAAATGATAAACTTTTTAAACTTTTAATCGATAAACGAAAAACTTTTAAAACGATAAACTTTCAATCGATTCACTGAGATAACAAGTTGCTTT
>JBBMKC010253299.1:0-10231 GCA_037834085.1 Bipalium vagum | reverse complement strand
TAATAATAATAATAATAATAATACTAATAATAATAATAATCATATATAAATTACTGATATCAGTAATTTCCACAAAAATCTTTGTAATTAAAAAATTGCTTTAAAAAGTCAAAGATGATAAGGATTGTGTGTCTAATCTTATAATGGTGATTTTGAATGAATGACTTCTTTCAAAAACAATATTCTAATATTATTGTGGACAAAAAGTAAGTTGAATTTAATTCTAAAAGGTATTTGGAATTCACAATTTATTGTGATTTTTTGATTTTATGCTGGTACACATCTTCAAAATTGACAGAAACAATTGCGAGAATTTCTTTGTTATGTTTAAAACTATACAGTGTTTTGCAATTATTAAAAATGATTATTGTAAAATCTATTATGGATATCTTAATTAAACAACGAATCTGTATAAAATTTTGTTTAAATAATAAAATTTATTGTGCCGATATTTTGAAACTGTTGCAAAAGTCTTTCGGTAATGAAACAATGTCCCAAAAATGTTTACAACTGGTACAAGTTATTCAAAGATTGCAAAAAATCAGTTGAAGATGAACACTGTTCAGGAAGACCATCAACTTTAACCAGTGCAGAAAATGTCAAGGAATTCAAGTACTGTCTAATCGCCGAATAATTCAGAGAAACCTGGTACAGATTACTAGAATATCGAAATAAATTATTCAATCCATTTTGAAAAATAATTTAGAGATGACTTGTATGTCTTCACGACTTGTCCCCAAAACATTGAAATTTCATGAAAAAAAAACGTTGTGCTGAAGTTATCAAGGACATGCTTTCAGTGGATAACTAGTTGAAATTCATAATCACAGGTGATGAAACATAGATCTATGCTTATGAGCCAGAAACTGTGCAACAATCAAGTGAATATCTTTTCAAAAATGAACTAATACCAAAAAGAGCACGTCAAGATTGATCAAATATAAAAGTCCTGTTAACTGTGGTTTTTTTATTACCATGGTATTATCCATAAAGAATTTCTATCAACTGAACAAACAGTTAATAATGATTATTATTTAAACGTTATGCGTCGATTATGAGATTCTATTCGTAGAAAACGATCAGAATTATGGCAAAACCATGCACCTCCTATTATACAATTATCTTCCAATCCCACCATACACACAGAAAATACTTTTTACCATGTATTGGTAGTCTTGAAGTTGAAGTTTGAGTCTGTTCTGTAGAAAGCCATTAACGATGAGGATCAGGGTTCTCATATATAGAATCAACTTTTAATTGGAAGTGATAATTTTTTTCAAAAATGGATATTTGGTATTTCTTAGTAGATCTGCATTTGATATCACAATCCTTATAGACTTCTACTCATTTGATAAATTTGCAGAATATATATATCCTAGTTTTTTATGACTTTTTAATAAATCAGTTTTCTTTAGAATAAGCGTTAAAAATACTGTTATCAGTGGATTTTGATAAAGCTATAAATCTGTGGTATTTCACTTTTTTATTATCATTATATATTCGAGCAATATTTGCACGCATTTCATTATATATTTCTTTGTAAGTGATAATTTTGGTTTAGTACGAATAATAAAAAGCTATTACAAAATTTTCTCCTTTCCCAGAATCTCTGGCACCCTTAAGGTTTGAAAAACTTAACAAATTAAATACATTTTATTGTATTTTCTTTGTTGTTGTGCTTTGAATAATGACAGACATTATTGTGGAGTTCAATTTGTAAAAATATGAACAATTATAAAATAATTTAAATTAGTAAAAAAATTTATTTATTTTAAAAAAATTGAGCTTTTTATTTACTATAATAAATCAACATTTCGTGGTTTGATATCAACATTCAAATTTCTTTATTTTTTGTTATTTTGCAGACAGGCTATATATTAATCCTCAATGTAAATAAGTGAAACAAATATGTTGACCTAAATTTAATTAAATAATACTTAATTTTATTATATTAATTGACCAATAATTGATTATTACTATTTTTCATAATATTCATTACATTCAGAAATATTAGGTTGAGGGGAAAGTATTGTCGCTTTTTCATATACTAACTTTAAAGCAAAAATATTTTAAAATATCGACTAATATTTTATATTTATTGATAAATAATATTATGACAGGAAAGCAACTTTTAAATCAAAACTTTCTATTATTTTAAGTTTGTTTTAGTAATATAAAACACTTTTAAAGAGGCAATGACAACGTTGGAAATTAGAACTTGCTTACTATATGATTATAAGTTAAAGAAAAATTCATCAGGAGGTTGCGTGAAATATTTGCCAAGCGTGGGGTAAGAATTCCGTTACTAAACGAGATGCTGAGCGTTGGTTCAATATATATTAATATATAGTATAATAAAAAAATTATTATAATATATATTAAATTCCAGAAATATCAATTAAAAAATTAATTATAAATTATTAAAAATAAAATATTATGATAAAAGAATTAAATAATAAATAATGTTGACGTGCTTGAGATTTTTTAAAATATATTTTTTAATTTGATGGATTAAAAATTTCAAAAAATAAGTATTGAATCCAATGTACAATTTGGTTTTAAAATTCTCATTACGGATCTTAATTTAACCAAATACTAATTAATATTTTTTTATTATTTTAATTGAACTTGGTGAAATTAGGTGCCAAAATATATCGTAAAAATTTAGATCCTAAAATCGTTCAACATTTCATTCTATTTATTTTACATACATTTGAAGCGCAGCTGTTACAGCTAAATCTAATACGTACATTATTGATATAATCTGAAAAACAGAATCTGTTATTTACAGTGATTATTATATATTTTTAATACAGTTCTCGTCTTAAATAAAAATTTTAAAACAAGATTTTTATTTTTATTTTTTGTGTCTGAGGAAATTGGAAAGACATCATTTATTATAAACTCCAGTCACAGACCAATTAACAAAACATAAACAAGAGATTTAAAAAGCTAATTTCCAACGTTAATGAATTATGTCATAATTTTGTTCCATCACAACAGGCCAAACACATCTTTGAAGTCATCGGTGAAGATTGAACTACTTTAGGTTTAAAGTATTGAGGAATAGCAGGGAGAAGCATCAATATCTTTTGGTATTTGGATACCTTGTCTTCAAAAAATATCAAAATATCTTGCAAAGATGAAATATAAAGAAAATCTCTATATTGAATTTAATTATGATGAAAATAAGTGAGAAAACTGGATGAATACCAAATGGGATTGAAAATTCAATTACATTAATATTAATGTTGAATAGTAAATTCTTAAGTAAATAAATTCTGTAAACGATCTTAGCATGATCAAGGACATGATTCATATTAAATCCCATTATCTGAGGATTGAATGTTTAGGTCACAGAGAGGTGGTTGGATATTAAGAATCCATCAAATGGTGACTATAATTTTATTTTATTTTTTCTCAGACCTATGAAAAGGTACTATTTGTGCTGTTCATCTTAAAGTCATAAAAATGTGTTCTTTTGGCCTAATTGATTTGATTTTCAATATTTTTATAGTTTTATCTGAAAAAATTCTATTATTATTTATTTTAATATTTTTAGATAAAATTTGATATAAAATATTCCAATGGATCACTTATTATACTGGATCCAATAGAAAAAGTATGATTATTTATTTATTTCACGTGATTGGTTAATAATATGTCTATTAATTTCTATTAATATATTTTTATATTTAAAAATATCTTTCCAAAGAGAAATGGGATGATAAAATTGTAAAAAGAATATTTAATCATATCAATTTTTAAATAAAACCTTATACACGTCCTGTATAATAAATTATTAATTTATTATAATATAATTACAGTTTTCATCTAAAACTTCTTCGCAGCCATCAACTTCTTCTATAAGTCTATTATACTCATTTTCTCCTGGAGCCCATTCCATAACATCAGGTATAGTTATTATAGTATTTTCTTGGACAATGTTTCTAAATTGTTAAAAAACAGGGACTTATGAAGCATCGCAAGATATTTTCTCACCGGATATGGTTAAGATTCAAATACCCGGTCATTTTTAAAATTATTCAACCGTCTATCGCTTCTAGAAAAATCTTCTATGTAGCTATGTTGGATATGTACGAGATATCTCAATTAATTATTACATCAAATTTACCTTCAGTCCAACAGCGTCGATTTTGCCGGCTTGGTAAGGCATGAATAAGAAAATTCGATTCATCACTACATCAGATATTGTTCAGGAATGTATTATGGTATTAAAGTATAAATTTGGAAAAAAATTTTTCAAAAAAAGATAAACTACTCATTGGAAAAGTTTCAGGTCACACTTGAACAACTTGTAACTTATAAGAATGAAGTTTTAATTCATGCCGTAATAATCTCTAAACAGTTGTTTGAAGCATGCCAGATATCTTGTCAATAGTAGTTGTAGACGTTAAAGGCAAAGTCTGTTCTGCAGGTGACTTCACGATGTCCCTCATTTCTGAATTCTTTCGCCATCTCGATAGATCATGAACTATATTTCTCAAATTTTCTAATCAGTACAGTTTGATGATCAATTCTTTCGCCATCTCGATAGATCATGAACTATATTTCTCAAATTTTCTAATCAGTACAGTTTGATGATCAGGCAAGTGCTGCCAAATTGATATTACGTGCTGTTCCAAATTCTCGATTACTTTGTTCAATAAATTTACTTTTCTTGTAGTACAATTTTACAAGAAATACGCGGTCTTCTGTGGACAAGATTTTCATTTATAAAAAAATCCGCGTTACTGCTCTAGACATAAAACTATCTTTTTTTTTTAAAATTTGATTTATTTAAATAAAAAAATAAAGATGGTATGTTAATTTTGAATGACGCAGTATTAGGTTTTTAAGAAGACAATTGCGTTTTTATATATTCTAACTTGACATTATATTTTTTGAAAAAGCTAGAAGTCAGTGACTCAAAAATTCTACATCACCTCCACTAACTTGGAAAGTAATCGAAACTCGGTAAATGGGTGCTTTATGAATTAGAAAATTTTTAGAAAAATCATATTGTTTTTGTCGTGTAACAACAACGACCATTTATTCTTTACATTATGACCTGGGTTTGAAAAATGGATTGCGTATGACAACAGGCTACAATTATCATCGTGGCTGAATATTGAAAAAACTCTACATCAGTTTACAAAGCTGAGACTGCACCAGAAGAAAACCATGATGTCGGTTTGGTAGTCCACGGTCAGTCTGATTCACTATAGTTTCTAAAAATAGAGGAAGAATTGTAACACCAAAAAGATTTTCAAAAAGTTTACAAAATTCACAGGAAATTGCACTCTTTATGCTTTTAGTCAATAAAAATATCCTATAGTTTTTTACAACGCCAGACTGTACTATGTAGAGCAATTTTCTGCTATGGCAGAATGATTTGGGATATGAAAATCTGCGTCATCCAGCATACTCACTAGATCCGTAATCTAGTGATTATCATTTTTTGTCATCTTTCATAGTTCTTGCAAGAGAAAATCTTCCACATCAACAATGTTAAGAATACCTTCCGCGAGTTTATAGGATTCAGAATACTGGACTTCTACGTCATCTGGATAAATAAACTTATTTCGAGTTGACAAAAATGTGTTGTTTGTCATGGATCATATTTCTTATTTTTCGATTAAGAATTATAATTAATATTGTATGTTTGGATTATTATTATACGATTATTATTATATTATTATACTCGTATATAGATCGTTGTTCAAATTAATTGCACAATTATATTTTTCAAAGGATATGTACACTAAGATGAACAGAAGTTCGTGCTTTTTTTGTACACTATATATAAATTGATATTTAAAGCTGATATATTTTATTGATTTCCGTAAGTAATACATCATCTTATAGATTTTTAAATTAGCTTAAATATGAACTGTAAAATATATCTCAAAGGTTTAAATAATTAAATTTTCATGTTTTAGTTATATGAAAACTCTTGAAAATAAAGTGCTTTTTTATAAATAAACATTATCTAAACGCAAAAAAATCTGTTAAAAATATAATAAAATAGCTTGCAATATTATTTTACTATAAAATTGTCATTCATTTATTTATTGTTTTATAATAGTAATTATTTATTAATTAATTTTAGAATGCTGAAATAGAAAACGGAAAGGTAATTGTGAAATTATTACGTGAAACACTTTTAAACCCAATTTTGTTATTCATGACTGAAATACTTGTTGATAATTGAAAAGATTGATATTTTAATATTTTTAAAGAATCCATTTTTTATAATGAAAAGCATCAAGAAATTTTTAATAAGTGATTTTAGTTCCAATATTAGTATTGAGGTTTATTTCATATTAAAAATTACAAGAGATATTTTACAAATCTCTTACATGGAAAAACACACCTCTCATATAAATTCTATTTCAAGAAAACTAAACCTTCAAAATCAACCAACACGTAAATATAAAACTTCATTAATCGTACAATAGTAACATCAATAATATTCACTCATTTTTCCACAGGTTTAATCAATCTCAAGCTGTTTCAATTCTTGTAAGCTAATAAGTAAAATAAAAAAATTAAACTCTACATACAAATAGATCCTGTTAATAAAATAAAAAATAATATAAACAATAATATTGGTGCCAAACCCCACTTTTACTGCCCAGATTTTTAGTATTTTCCCGTCAGCAGTTCCTCAACATGCATGGGTTGAGAGTGATCTAAGTTTACCACTAACATTACTTTACTGTTGATGTTCAATTCTCCCAACTCTCTAATTGTTATATTCGCCATAGTTCAGTACTAATTACTAAATTAAAATTATTTAATAACTTCACATTAATCTACCTTGCTTAATTTCAAACCGCAAGGAGATCAGAGTTCATGGAATATAAACGAATTTAATTAAGTCATTTAAAATGTCTAATATATACAATTCAGTATCCTTTAAAAAATGTTTAGTTTTGTTGAACTTTATACTAAATCTTAGATCTATGTAATTATTTTTCGATTTTATCCAGCCTATTGATTATACAAAGATCGAATAAACGCACCAAAACATTTTAACCTTATCTTAATATTAATAGTACTAAGAACTTTAAATTCCGTTTTGAATTTTTTTAGAATTTTTTATGTAATAATGTTTTTATTATTTAAATTAATTTATTAATGGTTTTAGATAAAATATGATTTGAAATATGTGAGGTATCAAAATGTCACGGTAAGTTAAAAATTAATTTTAAAGATATATAATATCAATAATAAAAATTATTATTATTTTTATTTAATATTATCAATGTGACATTTTTAATAATTATTTGAAGTGGTAATGTTATTGTTGTTTTAATTTTGATTGATAATTTAATTATATTTTCGGCGATCAATTTAAGTATTTAATTTTTACAAATGCAGTCAAATCTCGTTATTATGCCACCTGGCTACTATGCCTCTTTCGCTATTATACCTCTTTTACTAGGCATTTTTACGTCTTCCACAGACGTTCATTACTTCCGAACAAGGCCATGGGTTTCAGGAGAGAGCAGTTTAAAGGAGAAAAGAAAATAAGCAAATGATCACTCTTTTTTAGAGCAAACATGAATAGCAGCGAGAAGTTTCCTCTTCTGGAGATTGGCGCCTTAAAAAATCACGTTCCTTCAAGGAGATTCCGGTCGAGTAAAAGGCGAACTCGAAGGAATGGATCTAGGAATCATAGAGAACCTCAAGCGCCAATACAAGAAGCTCCTGCAATGCCATCGACTTGGGGCCATAAATGATGGATTATGTTCTGATTTAAATCTATCAATTTCAAATATTTCAAACTTCAATATTTTTGTCATCAGAAAGGTTTCACAGATATCATTTTTATGAATTCTTCTACAAATGAATTAATATAAATGATCTTTCATTCCTTACATCTATTTGTTAGCCTAATTTGCACTGTAAGGCCACTTTTAGTTCCTTTTATTTAAGTTAAACCGATAAACTGGCTATAACTTCTCTACATGTTAATATGAACTATGGAACCAATGTTTTCATGTTTCAGCACGATAATTTTAAATTTTCATCCTTTTGGTCTTGTATATATTCTAGGAAAACATTCTTTTTTCGTGTGCGTTCAACCCCACCAACAATCCAGACTAAATTTACTATATGACTACAGTTATACTTTCTATTGGCCAATTTCGTCTCATGCAATCTCCTGCAATTATATGCTACTAATATCAATTTTGAGCACTCAATATTATGGCCGAAAAATTGTGAACTCTTTCGAATTAAATGTCGTATATTCTTATATTTATAATTGGTGGAGATCGGACGAGATACTATACCTGTGATTGGTCATTACCATGGTAATTTAATTTTATCAATAAATTATCAAAATATCTTGTATTTATACTGAAAATCATGTATTTTAAAAATATATTACATTAAATATCATGACAAATTTTATAATCTTTATACATCTAAATGAATCATCAAATAACTATATTACAATGAACCAAGCCAAAAACAAAACGGATTAAATTAAGTGAAAAGCAGTGTAGTAGTGAAAAGAAAAATGGCTAATATTGTATCATTAAATTTCTGGAATGTTTTATAAATATTATTTAATTAATTTGTAAATTTTATATAAATTAATTAATATATAAATTACGGGATTTTAAGTTTAAATACAAGATATTTTGGTAATTTATTGATAAAATTAAAAAGTAAAAAAATTAAATTACCACGCTATTGACCAGTCATATATATAATATCTCCTCCAATCAAAACACGGGGGAAATGCAAAACTGAATGAATTTGTAGTTTTTTTAATTAAAAGAAATTTACCAATGGTACTTAATAAAAACTTTTAAAAACCTAATTTATTATCTAAGAATATTATATATCACTGCTGACTGATGAAAATTTGTGCTTGATTAGTTAGAAAAATATGGACTCAAGAATTTCCTCTTGGGAGTTATACGTAATTACCATCAAATTATTTATTGTTCAGTTTCAAGAACCATTAATAACTGTTTAAGATAAAACTTTTGAATGTTTTATACAAGTTTTTGATTAAAATTATTAAATTTAGAACGATTTTACTGTTTTATTACCAATGATATATTTAAAAAGTATACATATTATATTTTTAGTTGATTTTAAATAAAAATTCGTAGTACTCTTTACTAACTTTTTACTATTTTAAAATTTTTACTTTTAATATTCACCACGAGATGTGGAGACTGAATGAAGATAAAAATCAAATTCTATTGGTACTAATGGTTTCTTTTTCCCTTGTGATTATTATTTTCTTTTTCAACTAATAAATTATCAATTATAATTGAAGGGTTCATGGTGCAGTGTATTGCATGAAAGTTAAATTTTAAAATTTTTTGATTTGAAACCAAAGTTTTTCTGTTTTTCGGAATACAATGGAACCTCTATCTAATGACAGTTTGGCCTTTTCCGAGAGGTGTCGTTATAAAGAGGTTTAACTGTAGATTTATATTTTAACTTGTTTTATCAATACCAAATGAGACACGTAGAAAAATTTCAAAAAATTATTTTGTAATATTTTATTAATTAGCATTTTTATTTTTATTTTCCAACAAAAATGTAAAAAATTATTATTACTTGTGTTTCAGCACTCAATATTTACTGCTAAAAAGACAAGTAAAAAGCCGAAAATTATTTTTAAGAGCAAAAATTGACTGAAATTTAGTGACACCGAGGCAGTTTAATTAAAAAGCCTTGATTTTGCTATATTAAGCATAAATTGTGCAACATCATTAAATTTTTAAATTAATTTTTCGTTCATGTGAATTAAAAAATTGATTATTTCGATTAATTTCTTAAAACTGCTGATTTCTTTAAATTGAGACTTTGATAAAATGTTTTAGATTATCCTAAATATTCACTTTCTCTGAAAAAGTTACTAAATATAAATTGTTTTATTTACTTTTTATTCTTGTCCTAAATTTACTTTAGATCAAAGTTCAAAGTAATACTATTTTGAATGAAAAAGAAGAACTTCCAAAAGTGAGTTCATTCAAAAATTTAATCTCGTCATAAATCAATCAATTAGTTGAAATTTCATTTGGAAAATATAATTTCTGGTTGGTAAAATCAAATTTCAAAGTGTCCCATGCATAGTGTTGGGTTTGCCAAAGGCAGAAACTGTAAAATATTGGGATTGATAATAATAAGATAATAATAATAATAATAATAATAATAATAATAATAATAATAATAATAATAATAATAATAATAA
>JBBMKC010253288.1:0-10231 GCA_037834085.1 Bipalium vagum | reverse complement strand
ATAATAATAATAATAATAATAATATAAATACTAATAATAATAATATAAATAATAATAATAATAATATAAATAATAATAATATCAATAATAATAATAATAATGATAATAAATAATGATTGGACGAAAGCTCTCTAACCTTGGTGTCTCTTGAAAATTATGTCTAAATCAAAAGAGATTTGATCATTGATCAAGAATAGCAAAATCAATTACCTGAATACCTTCGGCTTGCTCGACTTATCTTCTCTTTACCTGCTGATCGTTGATCGTTGGCCTCTGCGGGACAAGGAATAGAGTATTGTAATCCTGTAGTTATGATCATATGATCGTAAGCCAGCAGATATTTGCTGTCGATCACAATATGCTTCTTTTTTCTATGAACACGGGAATAACAAAATTTTTATCATTTTTTAATAGATGTATTTCATTCTTCCAAAAAAAGAAAAATCAAAAAAAGTAAAGAATGAAATAAAGATGAATCAAAACCAGAGAGATAGAATAACTGAAATAAAAAAACAATATGATCAATGAACAAGAAGTTCGTTAAAGGCTCTTCTCACGTACCACACCTTGATAAAAGTAACTATCAACCTCTCTTAGTTTCAAATTCTTTTTTTTTTAAAAAAATAATGTTGAAGCTGTAATTGGCTTATAAAACTATAATACCAATAATAATAATAATAATTACTTATTACTTATTACAGTTAATAATGATAATAATATTAATAATATTTGACAGAAATGATAGTATTAATAATAACAACAATGAATTAATTATAATATAATGGAGTCTATTCTTCTAAATAACCTCGAAATTTAATTTTAAAATAAAAAAGTGTACTATTAATTTATTAACAAACAAATGACTACAAAAAAAATTTTCGTTGAAAAAATCATTAATAAAAAGTAAAAATATCTAATTCCTAAATTTTAATAAATAGAGAGCAAGAATTTCTTCTATTCCCCACCTGTCAATGGCAGTCATGGAACCTTTAACGACATTGACTTGAATTCGAATAGCAGACAGCTCCAGTTTTCTTTTCGAGAAGTAAAAACTGAAACAGACAAAGGAAAGATCAATGTGGATGAAAAGGTCAATGCCTCAGATTGAGGGATATCTTGCCATACTCGGTGCCCATCAGCTGTTCGACCAGATCTTCATTGCCATAACTGTCAGGCAACCCGTTCGGACTAACCAGGAAAAGATTGTTGAACTTGAGATGGGGACTGATTGGACATGTGAATTGATAATGAGAAACAATGAATGAAAAACGAAAGCAAATCTGTACCAGAACACGAGACACTCGAGAAAACTCAACCCAGTAGTACTGGCTCCAATGATAACGATTCTGGCGTTGATAGTAACTTTTGGTTCCATAGTTAACTTTCTGTTGAAATGGGTCAAGCAGTAACCATCTTGTTTCTGGAGCACTCGATCCGTTGGAGCGTTGCCTTCCAATTTCTTTAAATCGTACACAATTTGCCGTCTCGGTCGTACTGCAATGAGATCGGGGAGATTGGTTACCAAACTGTGTTCTTGAGTACCCTGTGAGTGAAGAGAAATTGGAAAAATCAATGTATGCATTCTCAAAATTTTCGTGTTTGACAAGAAAAAATGGAACCACAAAGAGAGAGATAAGAGATACGTGCAAGAAAAAGAAACGATCGAAAGAATTAAGAGAAAGATAGAAATTAAGAGTAAAAATGAACAGTGAAAGAAAAGACAAAGAAAATACGATTAAAGAATGGAATGCTATGCGGTGAGGCGTAGAAAGGAAAGATTGTCATTTTAGAGCACTTACTGAGCATGTTGACCAAGGTTTGTAAACCGGATAGTACAGACTGGTCTTATGACTTTTTCTCATAATTTCTTTCAGAAAGCATTTTGTTAATCTTTTAAAAATTGGGTTGACTGCGAAATGTTTTATATGACCATGACCGTCTCGTTGATGGTGATTGAAGTAAATAAAATCTTCAATATTGTAATGGGATCTGATGTATTCAATGTCCTAAATATGATAACTAATAGAAAATCCACCCAAAACACCCATGTTACACAACCTCTTCTTGTTTCAAGATTGCAATGCCGACTATTTGATTCATGCACTCGGCCACGTAAGAGTAGAGACTTGTTCCATTCTATTTTATCATAAAATTTATCATTCAATTAGTACCCACTGCCCGCTCCCAAGGGACAACAATCAATAATACCTTCAATCTCCTATTGTTGTGAAAAATTTCCAAATCATTGAGAATGCAATTATTGAATTTCATATTTGCAATCAATTTCTCAATGCCTCCTTGATCTGATGTACACGTTTCTCGAACACGGAAATTACTTTTCAAAAATATTTTTTTATTTTTATTAAAAATTAAATAAGAACGTAATTAATTTTATAAAATAATAATAATTGTATTTGATATTAAAATGTGTGGTTTTCTCTATGGAAATATTTTAAAATCATTTTGTCTTAATGGAAAAAAAAAGGAATTTTCGCCTAATTGGAGCCAAATTAAATACATTTTCCTTGAGGCAATAACACTAACTGAGGTAATACTTTTTGGTCAACAACTTTAACTGAATTCTTTTATGATTGGATAATTACGAGGAACCTGACTCTCACCTGTGAGAGTCTGCGTAGATTGGCCTGCGTGAGACATAAGTGAAATTCTAGGACCTGAAGAGTTGCAATGGCAACATCTTATCAAATGTTCTGGTGAATTATTATTCAGGTATGGAGAATTGTTCATTGATGAAACCATTTTAGTCGATTTTAAAATTTTATTTTATTTGACATTTTAAAACAAGAAAAAATAGAATTTGTTAATATTATTGTTTGAGTATGTGTCTTAAGGTTTTTGAAGGAAAATGTAATAATATCCGATGCAATTATGTTTTTAAGAGAAAAAAGTCTGTTATTACTATCAGGTAATTTATAATACTTATATGATGGTTGTCAATGTATTAAAGGAAAGATAGATATTTTTCTATTAGAAGAAACTTCTTTTTTGAGAAATTCAAAATAACTCTAAATAAAAAGTATCAATTTATTACATTTATGGACCATGGGGAGATCACAAAAGTCAGCCACTGAAGATTGGCATTTCAAAATCTGTGGTTATTAATTTCTATGTAGAAATGAAGAATTTGAGAGTAGTCAAAAAAACATGATCCGAAGAATAAAATTTAACTTTAAATAGTAGACAAATTTTCTAAAATTTCAATTTTTTCTTATCAATTCATATCATCACTTAAACTAAACGCACAAAGAAACATAATTGTATTGATTAAAAAAAACAATCACAAACAACGTCAGTTGAGATTATTATTATTACTCATATTCATATTCATATTTATTATTATTTCATTTCTCTTAAAGTTTAAAATAATTATATAAAAAAATCTTATTTTTTAAAATCCATAATTGATAATTATTCGAATTTCTTTAATTTTCATATTGACGACATTTTCCAAAAGATTGGGAAACAATTTCATATACATGTACCTGACCACAAAAATTGTAAAATAATTTTTACACAACGTTTTAATTTTTTATTTTTTTAATCAATCAAAAAGATATTTTCTTAAGTTTAAAGTATTTGAGTTCAAACCTTAGGAAAAGATTCCAATGTAAAAATTACTTGATTAAGCTTCCCTTGTGGAAAATGTACAATTCGTGAGGTGAAATGATACCAGGCCGTTGTGAAATTCTCTAAATAATGATATTATTTTGTTCAACTACCATTTTGATGTTATAATTACCACAAAATTGTCCAAAAGAGGAAACTCTGGTACCATGTATGGCATAGTAATTAAGAGATAGTCTTTCGTTGGAAATAGTTTAAAAACGTGCTCGATAAAATCGATTGATCTGGAAAAGATTTTCATAGAAATTAATGTTTTTAAAAGTTATTCATCGATTTATTTTGAATTTATTACTATTTTATTTTTTTTATTATTATTATTAATTATTATTATTACTATTATTATTAATAAATTCACAGAATAATTATTGATTAATTCACAGATTCTCACCTCGTTTCATAAATTTCGTTAATCGCAAATAACTGGATTATGATAGCATTGGGTACTCCACTATATTGGGAAACGGATTTCCAATCAACGTTCGCAGACACTTTAGAAGTAAGCTGAAAAGCGCCAAAGCTAAAACTAATTGACTTATCTTTTTGCGTATCGGATAAACTGGATTCAAACAGATCATCAGGAATGACGACTGGAACTATGGAAATTTTCAAAAAGCATTTCAAATTAGTTAGAGAATTGATAATGGACAATTATGTACGTTTGAAATCAAATAATATAAACTCTTGCTCATCAGCAATAATTGGGTTGTCAAGTATGAAATTTGTAATAAAAAAGAAAGTTTATTAATAAAATACTAAAGCAAAGAATTAATATAATCATCGACGTATGCCCCATGGAGTCTATACACATTTGACATTTAAGTGGCAGCTTTTTATACCGGTTGTATAAAACCCTGGCGAACGGGAGTTAATAAATTCCTGGAAGACCAATTTACAGCATCATCAGAATTGAATTGCTTTCCTATTAAAAAGTACTCCAAATTTCGAAATAAATGATAGTCGTTGGGAGCCATATCTGGTGACTATGAAGGATGATGAAGAAGTTCCAACTTCAATTCTTGCAGTTTTGTCACAGTCATGTGTCCAGTGTGTGATCTAGTGTTGTCATACATTAAGATATGAGTCGATCTATTGACCAATCCGGGCTCTTTTTCTTTAAGGTTTTCCATCATATCGTTTAATTGTTTGCAGTATACTTCTGCAGTAATCGATGATCCAGGTTTCATGAAATCAAAATAGATAATATCTGCCCTAGACCACTAAACACTTACCATCAGCTTCTTTTGATGAATTTTAGGCTTTGAAGTGTGTTTTGGTGCTTTATCCTTGTCCAGCCATTGTGCTGAACGTTTGCTATTGTCATATTTGATCCAATTCTCGTCACAAGTGACGATGTGATTCAAAAATGGATCGGATTTGTGACGAGAAAGCAGCAAAAAACAAGTTTCCAAACACTTTCAATTTCTGCTTTTCATTGAGTTCATGTGGAACCAATTTATCCAACTTTATCACTTTGCTTATTTGAGATAAATGAAATAATATTGTTTGTTTACTGACACAAAACTTCAAGGATAATTCATGAGCGCTTTGAGGTGGATCAGACTCAACGGTGACCTTTAGTTGGTCATTACAGACTTTTGGTTCTGGCCGATCGCGTGGCTCACTTGTGAGGCCAAATTGACCTTTTCAAAATTTACGAAACCAATTTGCCATTCTCTGTTGTATAATTATACTGCAGTCAAATACTCGTAGTTCTTCGTAAAAATTCATATTGCATGATGATTTGAATTTCTGCTTCTTCCATTTTCAAATAATTTGATTATTAAAGGAAATAAGTATTATTATTTAATATAATATTGATTTGTTTAACAGACGAAAAATGTAGCTTTCTAAAAAAAACCGAATGCTAAAATATGAAGCCATTGTCAAATAATCAGCTGTTAAAATTGACAATGTATGACCTTCAAATTTCATACTTGACGACACAATATAAAATAAGATCAATAATAAGACAATAGATGACCAAGAAATCATATTCCAACAAGTAATTATAAGTTTTAAAATTTTGAATATTATTACGGCTTACTGATTTCAGTGCATGAAAGAACAGTATTTTATAAATCCGAAATTCCAGTCGTAATTTTAAAGATAGCTTTGTAACGTCCTTGTGTAAAAGAAATTAGAAGTCGAAGAAATCCTAGTCCGGATGTTAATTATGAACATTTTACAGATACAATTATATGCCAACTTTAATGTCCATTAAAATGAGAAGTTTGTGTCAAAATTAAAATATTTCAGCCAATTATCAAATGATGAGATTTAAATTCTATTTATTTTAAAATTTATTAATTCAATTTAATAAAAATTAATGATTTAATTTAAAAATTCAATTATTTCATTATTGATTTATTTAAAATTCAAATTTATTTATAAAAATTATGTATTTCAAACGACAATGTTAAAACTTTTGCTAAATTTTCTTTGTTTATTATTATTATTTATTTATATTTCCAATTGTAAATAGAGAAAAAATATTGATTTCCATTATTTTTAACATTCGATGGAAAAGTGAAGTGTTTTCTTATCGATTATTTATTTCTTTAGTCTTAAAATTTTTGTCTTCACTTTTATATTAAAAAACGATATATATTATGAATTAAATTATAATTTTCGAAGCGCTGTTTTCTATCGATTTTTTACTACCGAATATTATAAGAATCTATTGATTTTTTATTAGATTCTTTAATAATTTTTGTGGAAACAGTTTAACAAGGCATTTTTCTCTCAGACTGAAAATTGTTCCAAATGCAAAAATCGATTTATGAATGTTTTAAATTCAAACCAAAACAGTTGTGATATTGAATTGGAAAGGTACAAAATGAATGTGAATTGATCTGATCTCGCCATTCAATCCATATTTAAAGTAAGTGGGATATTTTATGGTTTCTAGTATCAATTAATCGTGGTTTTTCAAATTTCTTTGATTTTAATACAATTTTTTGAATATATAGATTACTTTTAATTATTTTTAAATCAGATGTTTTGCCAAATATAACTTTTATATCAATTTATTTTTAAAAAATAATTGACTTAATATTTATATTATTGTATTAGTCAAGTATGAAAGAGTGGCAAAAAAGATAAAAATTAATAGACAGAGAGAAAAAGAAAAAAGAGGAACATAAATAAAAGAAAACGTAAAAGGAGTTGGAATAAGAAATAAACGAAAATAAAATGAAACGTTAAAAAGAGAAAGAGTTGGAGAAAAAACCACTGAAAAGAGGAAAATAGAAGGAATGAAACGGGAAAGAGAGAAACACAGAGATAGTGGGAGTGAAAGACAGTAATAGACATTAAAAGAAAGAAAATGAAAAAGACAAAGATGAATCAAAAAGAAAAATAAATGAGAAAAGCACAGAAATATGTGCAAGGAGAGAATATTAAAAAGAAAGAAAGGAAAAGAAAGATATAGTCATCATAATATAAATAAAATAAAGAAGCGTGAGAAAAAGAGAAATGGAAATATTATTATTAAAGGATAAAGATGATTAAAGAAAAAAGAAGAAAATGGAAAAATTAAAGAAAATGAGATGGAAAAAATCGATAATCGATAAACTGTACTCACCAGAATATTCCGTTGTAGCGCTTGTGATGTTCTCGTTTTTCGGCTCCGTTATTGAAACTAGAAAAATTATCAAAAACATATAATGATATATCTATGTGCATCTTGGGTTATATTGATTTTACCATCGTTTTCTTCAGGTAAAATTTGTTCCGTTTTCTTGAATCCTTCAAATGGCTCCACATAGAAGCCGTAGTTGAGGATGTCGATATTCATTTCCGTTGTTACTGACATGAATCCCACCGCTTGCCCGCCAACCTCGGCCGTTAAACATTTCGTAGACTCGTTCTGGGCAGCGATCATTTCGGCCAGATAAAATTCACCATATATTTCCTGCAGTATTTTCGTTTGTTCATTAAATATCGGCGACAAATCGTCCATGTCCTCTGGCCTGAGATTGGACAATAAGAGATCGATTTTAAGGAATCAACAGAACAAAACAAATATTGATCATCGCACTAACTTTGCTAGTCTGATGAACAAGGTTGGCATGTACGATTCTCGTTTCAAACCATACCATTCCACACCGATGTATTTGAAATGACATCGTAGATTTTCGGGCAGATTTGGCGTTTTTGAATTCAGAAAAAGATAATGAATATTCGGACAAGTGTTAAATACCGTATTGATTATTTCTACTACAATTGATGACTGGTTTTCTTGATTGGAAAGGAAATAATGCATAAAGAGTGAATTTAACGAATTGGCCAATGGGTAATCTTTAAGATTACATATTTCATTCCACTCATCGCTGCAATCAATTCCAGAAACGTTTGGATAATCATAAAATGAGGCATAACCAATAATTTCACCACCCTTAGCTATTAGTGTTACTGACAATAATGATTTCTCTCTTAACATAGTTTTCATTAAGAATGCATTTTACCAATTAAATGTTGAAACATACATTACATTTATTAAATTAGGCCTCCCGAAAATATTGATTGAGCCAGAAGTAATAAGACCTTCTATTTCAGCTGCATCCAATGATTCAGTTCTTCTTGCAAACATGATAAATTAGGTTTAAAGTTTAAAATCAAAAAAATATTTTAAATTAAGTCCTTTATTTCTATAGATACAAATCTAATTTATGCAGAAAAACAAATGTCGACTTAAAACTTAATTTATATTGTATTGCTTTACAATAGAGATGACCAAAACTATTTATTTTCATTTATCGGTTTAATAAATTATTATTTCGTTTTTTTATTCTTTATTGTTAATGAAAATGATTTAATTAAATAAATATTTTTATGTATTATGCTTACTATATTTATGTTTATCCTTTATTACAAGATTTTAAGTGATTGTGTTTTGAATAAATAATGAAAAAATAATATTTAGTTATTTATTATTTTATTATTATTATAAATAAATTAATTTTAAATAATTGTAATTTTAAAAAGCATATTAAATTTTAAAATACAGTGGCAGTCAAAAGTAAGTTTATACTAACGTTTTTAAATTAAAAACTAATTTTCTAAGTAATAGAACTACAATTTTATCAAATTAAATCCTGTAAATTATTTATAAAGATATTTTAAATATATCCCACAAAAATATTCAAATAATTGAACTATCACTAAAAGTTATTACTGAAACAGTAAGTGTTCCAAAATATTTAGGTCAAAAGTATGATAACATTTATTGTTAATGACTGCAATGACCGCCTTTATTAACGGACATCAGGAAATTTTTATGTGCAACAGATGACTGTACTTTCGGCAATCATTTATAGATGATTGGTGCCATTTTTCTTCAATACTCATCTTTAATTCATGAATATGCATCGGACGTTGCTCACTGATACGCATCTTCAATAATACTCATAGATTTTCAATCGGTAAAAGATCAAACATTAAGTCAAAACTGTTAATATTTTCATTGATGAGGTATTCAATAACTTTTTTCGATTTGTGTATTAGATCATTATCTTTTTGGAAGATGTAATTTAATGGTCTTTAATATATTTAAATAAACCTTTGATATTATTTTAACACCCAAAACTATTATTTTGCCAACACCATTTGCTACCAAACAGCCTCACATCACTATACCTCTTTCTTGATGTTTTGTTGTTGGTTTGGTAAATTTATAATT
This sequence comes from Bipalium vagum, assembly GCA_037834085.1. Lineage (NCBI taxonomy): Eukaryota > Metazoa > Platyhelminthes > Tricladida > Geoplanidae > Bipalium > Bipalium vagum. The sequence continues at coordinate 906 of JBBMKC010253288.1, read as the reverse complement.
AAGCATCTCTCCATTCTTCCTCCAAACATACATATAATCCAATAATTATCCATACGATGATATGTAAATATTTTCAGTTTCAGAAGTGAATATTTTAATGGGTAAAAGACAAAAGAATATTCCAATGACTTCCGAAATGCTGTTGTGACGATGAGAAAAGAGAAATATAGTATGGGCCACATATCAAATATTATAAAATGTCCAAAATCTAGCATATATTTTGGAAAAGTTTTATTGTGATGGAAGCGTGAAAAACAGTCCCGGACGAGGAAGACGAAAAATAACACCAATTAATTATTTATTATTATTATTAATTATTAAAAACAAAATTTTGATACAAATATTTTGTACGCTTATAATAAATTTATTCGTATGGTTAATTTTCGTATTACTCATTTTCGAAAATTCAAAAATAATTTATGCTTAAAATTCTGAAAACAACTATTCACATATTCTTATTCTTATTTTATATATACTGGATAGCTATTATACCTGGAAACAATAGACTTGTTAAGATCCTAAGTGGCTGGTTAAAATGATGTTAACGGTTGGAGCTTAAAATTGACTTAGGTCTCAACGGTTGAAGGTTGCTTAAAAATGTGTTCGATTAATTGAATGAACTGAGAAAACGATTTAGGTTTAATACTTTTATTTGAAATTACTTTAAAGATTATTAATACAAATGAGTGATAACAGTTCTGACCGATTTGGATTTTATTAATTAAGATTATTATTTATAAAAATCATCTCGCTCTTAGGCTCAGAGGTCCTCAGTAAAGAAGAACAAATATATTTCACCGCCCTACTTAGCGTGTGAAATACAAACACAAAAAAAACAAAAGATAAAACCTAAGGAATGGATCTCAAAAAATTACTTGCTGCTCAGATCCTAGTCTGAGAATTTAT
>JBBMKC010253287.1:0-20436 GCA_037834085.1 Bipalium vagum | reverse complement strand
ATCTGTTTGAAAACAGTACAGAACATGGATTACACTCTTCCCCATGTTCTTTCCATCTACAGCTAAATCGCTTTTTGAACTTGAATTCGAACCGGACTCGTTGGTTTTCATATATTGAGACAAGAGATAAACGCCTTGGGTCGAACCTGTCCATATCCACAAAAACGTATGCCATAATATTAAAATTAGAACCATGATGTTACAAATAACAGTTAAAATAACAATAATTTGTATTTATTTTAATTTTAACCAATAATTTTCTTTTAAAATCAAGCCAGAATTCCATTAAAGATCATTATTGGCGAATAAATACTATGGCCACAGCCTATTCTGGGATGGAAAGAGGTGCAGACATTTTCAGCAATATCATATAAATGTGATTATATTTTATCACTTTATCCTCAGGTAAATCCTAATTACAAATCTGTGAAAGCTGCTGGGTTAGTTTGTCGAATCTATTCAGAAAACCTCTTCTCTGTTCTTTTGTAGACCCACTTCATTATGGTATATCCTTGTTTGTAATTTTATATACTTGTTTCGGGGCTTTTTATCGTTGGTTACACAGGTCTTATATTCGAGTTTCGTTAAGGTTATCTTAAAAACTTGTATGTTCACATTCTCAAGTCGTTTCTGAGATACTTAAAATAAATATGGGAACCCATTTATATTTATTATAGGAATCCAATCAGCATTGCAAAAAATAAATTGATTATAAGATCTATAAATGAAAAAGAACAAGAAGAAATATTCGTACACTTCATTGTTTAGGCTTAAACAGGTTTTAACAATCGAAACCAGTATTGAATAAGTCAATAGAAAACTGTTTTTTACGAAGATTGTTTGAAAAGTTCGTGATAAGAGAAAGAAAAACAATTTTTATTTTAACGAAAATCACATTATTTTTCAATATAATCTCCTTTAATCTTAATGCATTTCTGCCAATGATGCTCTATGGCCATCATACTATCCTCTCGAAAATGATTTTCGTCAAGGCTTCCAAAAAACTGATTTACCGCTTCATGAGCCTCCTCTGTTGTGGAGAAACGCTTTACACCAAAAAGAATCTTCAACTTTTGAATTAGGTGAAAGTCAGAGGAAACTAAATCGGGTGAATATAGGGCTTGTTGAAGAAGTTCGTACTTTAATTTATTGACTTTTTAATGCATTATCTTGATGAAATAGATTTTTCTTTTTTTGCAAACTGGGTATTTTTCATTAATGATTTTTATACAATTTATCCAACAATTTTAAGTAATACTTGCCATTGATTGTTTTTATACCTTGTTGGAGATAATCGACCATAAGAATTCCTTTGGCATCTCAAAAATATTGATGCCATACGCAGATTTAACGATAATCACTTTCTTTGGAGGTGAAGGGTACCGATGTTTCCATTGCTGAGATTTGGGTGTAGTAATGACCCCATATTTTATCTGTAGAAATAAATTTGCTCATAAAATCAATTTTATTCTTCTGAACACGTAACAAGTATTTTTGAGTAAGGTTCAGTATTAATTTTTTTGTTTAGCTGTAAGTTAACGCAGCGCTCATCTTTTCGTTAATTTTTTCACGTATAATTCATTATGCAAAGTAAATTGGACATATTCGGTTGATATTTCCATTCTGTTAGCTATATCTGATACCTTCAATCGACGTGGTTGGAGAACCACATCATGTATTTTTGGAACGATTTTGAGAGAACAGAACGGGGTCATGTTTCAGGCCTGTAAAACCCTATCTAAATTCCGTACTCCATTTATGGACTGCCATAAATGATGGAGCATCAACATTCAATGTTTCTACTATGGCCCTATTCTGTTTTGATCCATGCGGAATGTTACCTAAATTATGAATTTTTTATTTGTGAATTTTTCCCTAATACTTTTTCGAATCTACATCCGCCAAGTAGCCACATGGCCGACGCTTAATTTTTCACCATTCAACCATTCCAGAACAGTGCAGATATCCTCATTATTACCTGAGTTTCGAATTTCAGTGGTATTAATTAACTCTGAGCAAATCAAGAACATAACAACACGCCTGAAGAGGTAAGCATTCGAAAAGCATGTACAACATTTTTTATCATGTAATTCCACCCAGCATTGTATGCGTATATATATGCATTATTTAGAAAATTGCTGGTTATATTAAACATGTTTTTAATAAGATGTCGCACCTTTTCATCATAACCGATATTGTCCTCTAATTACACCCTCTGTCCTCCATGAGGCGACGAGAGCGTTTGAATATTGATGTCCCTATTTCTTTGATGAAATGGAAGCCTTGATTGCAGAAAGATCTTCAATGATTCGAGTTTTTAGCAGGACTTAAGAAAATTTGAATGTTTTTTTTTACCGAAATGACTATCAAGTCTCTTTTTTGACCGATATCAATTTTTTCATGTTAATATTAAAGAAATGTAAAGAAAACAGTCTGTTATTACTATAATTATTATTGATTGTGTTTTATTGCGCTGCTACACAAAAAATTGGATAAATTACAATAGATATTTTTCTATTAGAAGAAAATCCTATTTTGAGAAATTCAAAGTACCTCTAAATAAACGTGTCCATTTAAAAAAAACAACACTTTTTCACCATCTTTTTTTCATATTTCTTTTTGATCTTCAATTTTTTTTCATCCATCATGTGCAGCGCAGAATACAACAAATACTTGTCATTCACACAGATAAAAGGAAAATCAAGACTTATCTGAGACTAGAATGGATAATTCACAACAACCTTCCTAATTATTCCGAAAATACGATATGTACTGTCGTTATTAATTTCTATGCAGAAATGAGGAAGAAATGTGAGATTTTTTTTGAAAAATCCAATAAAAATTGGAGAACCCATGTTCTCAACTGTCTAACGATAAACTTATGTTCATTGAGCTGTCAACCACAAGTTGAATTTTGTTGCCAGAGAGACTGGTGCTCACACCCAAAACGAATCGATTTGGAGGAAAACTATGGTGATCTTTTGAAATTATATCTACATGAATGAATGTGGCGCTAAAATATTCAATCGAGAAACTGCGAATCTATTTTTTTTTAAATAAATTTGTAAAAAGAAAATTATTTACTTTTGTTAATTTTTTTGTGATTAATTTCAAGTCTCTTTTTATGACCGGTCAATTGTATCAAGTATGTTTTTTGACCGAGTCTGTCAAAAAAAACATGATCCGAAAATTTTGCAAATTTTATCAAAATTCTTGACATTTTCTGCATGTAAATCATTAATGTTATAATTGATCATTTTACAAAAACATACTCCAAGATAATCACGAGCCTGTTTCTGCAATTGATGGCATTTTCTTGTCTCCAATGTTCAATATGTTTTGTATTTTAGTTGTGATCATAGTAGCCGCATTTATTTGGTCTAAAATTTAGTCCAGTCTATCCTGCTATTAGGTCTACATTTTATATATGATGTGGAATTAATAATGTATAAATTTATTTATGATGATAAAATTCATTATAGAATTTGGTTGAAATTCGGTTTGTTCCCTTTTTGTTTATATGAGTCAAACCGAAGGTCATTTTTAATATTTAATTTTATTTAATTATGTTTTTAGATATTTTTATAGAATTTTTATTAAATGATTTTCAAAATTTTAGAACTGGTGTGATGGATAAAATAAGATGCTTATTTCATAATTCTAAATTTTTTAATTTTATAAAATTATAAGGGGAAAAACAATAGAATTAAATTATAAAAAAGAATTAAAGATATAAATAAAACTATAAAAATTGGAATTAAAGAATATGATTTTATTATTTTTAAAGGTTTTTTTAATATTTGTTTGTGCGAGGACTACCTTTAAGTTTTGCATATGAGTGCAAACAAGTCTGGAATAATTAAATATTATGTAAAACAAACGTCTATATTGAGATATTAAAAATTATAAATTTTGTTTAAATATACCAAAGTCTTTCATAATCAGTAATGACGAATTATGGATTTATTCGTACGAGTCTGAAAAGAAAAGTCAATCATATGTCTGGGTGTTCCAATCTGAGGAGAATCCGAAAATAGTTACCCGTTCTCGCTGTGTTTCAAAGCAGATGATCGCAACGTTTGTCTCAAAAGCAGGCCATGTCGCTACAATTCCTGTAAAAAATCGAAAAATGATTACTGCGCCTAAATGATTATTTTTAAAAAAATGTCTGCCAGAAATAATTTCAGTTCATCGAAGAACAAACATGGAATGGACAATCATTCTTCATTACGAAAATGCTAATTCACATACAGCTCTAGAACAACATAATTTTTATCATCTCAAAATATTGAATTATCATGTCATATACTATATAGTCCGACCTAAGTCCAAACAACTTTTTCACATTTTCAAACCTCAAGAATGAACTTTGTGGCCAACTGTTCAAGTCACTGGAAGAGACAGTTGACATGTTCAAAATGAAAATTGATGAGTGGAATAACTGCTTTCACAATTGTTTTCAAGGCATGGAGAAGAGTATAAATCTTTGTGGAGAATATTTTGAAAGCAATAAAACATTTTCAGTCTTTATTGCCTTATTTTACTTATTAAACTTAAAAGACAATTTTCGTATCAACAAGAAAAATTTGCATTTACAGTTCTCGTTGATAAAAAAATATTGAACGGAATAGATGAAAATCCTTTAAGCAATATCCAGAGAATTTTCTGTGTATGGTAGGATATTCAATTTTAAGCCCATCAAAGTTTCCTTCGTGCGTAATGTAAAAATTGATCTCGTATTATCATGTAGAATCATGTATCACTTTATTTTGTTTGGTTGCAAAAGATGAAAATTTGGCAATTAATTACTCGTTTAACTGACTCAATTAACGAAAATATAAGTCCACAGTAGTAGTCTGAGATGGTTTCAGTAGTTCATAAAAATCACTTCCTGCAAGTTCTACCAGATAAACAGGGGTACGTTATGACTCTGAAGCGACAGACAAATCGGCTGATTATGTTGTTTTTCTAAAATTCATGAGTAAGCCACTTTCATCTCATCAAATCGTTAAAGTACGGTTACCTTCATGCCACCTCTACGCTCGATTGAATTGAATCTTCTTTCAAAAGGGCTTCCGAACTCATTTCTTTATTCTTTTAATTAAAATCACCGCTTCTAAAAAGTCAGAACCATTCGCGGTATGCATTATTAGGTGTTTTTCATTGATTGAAATGGAAAAACATGTATTTTATCAACTTCCATAATTATTTCTTGAAATAAGTCGGCTAATTTAAATAAATTATGAGGTCAAGCATATAAATAATGACTTACTTAAACAAATATGTTTCCAAATAATACGTATATGTTATAAGTAATATTTAAAATATCATAATATATGAGCGATAGAAACTTGTGCATATAAAATAAAAAATTCTTTAAATTTCAATCTTTATTTTTGTCAAAAATGTTAAAAATCCTATTGAAATAATGGAATATTTAAAAATTAAAATGATTTGATTAAAACATTAATTTAAACCAATAATACCATAAAGAGTAAATACTTTTTGTAAATATCGATATTTGTGAAATCAAGTACCATTTAAAAAATTATTAAAAAGTTTGGAAAATATTTCCCATAAAATATTTTTCCAAGATATTCTCGAGATCTTATTTCTTAGATTTGATCTTCTTTATAAATATCAATAAAATTTAGAACTTTTATTGAAATTCAATAAAACATCTGTTCAATTGAAAAATAAAATATATAAGTGCTTTAATTCCTTATTTTTTTATTATATTTATTATGAATATTAAGGTATTATTTTTTAATAATTAATGAAAATAAATAAATTTAATATTTTTAATAATAGTGTTAATAAAAATAAGTAAATAAAATTCTTTAAAAAAATATTTTAAAAAAACTTTCTTTTGAAACATAATATATAAGGATAAAATATGATTTTTAAATTTTTAATTATATTTTAAAAATTATATATAAAATAATAGGATTATAAAAAATTATTTTTAAACTTAATTTCAGTTATTTATCAATAAATATTTTTAAAAGAAAAAATGCACATTTTTCATTTTAAATTACCAATTTTAATAATAATAATAATAATAATAATAATAATAATAATAATAATAATAATAATAATAATAATAATTTTTAGACAATTGGATTCTTAAAATGTCTAAAATAAAATTTATTATTTTCAAAATTTATTTTATGACCGTTGCCAGTTTGAAAAAAAATTCAAAGTTAATTTAAAATTTTATTATTTTTAATAAAATATTAACGTTTAAACAATTTTTAGAAAAAAGATAAACTAAAACAAAATTCAAAAATGTTTTTAATTTCAGTCAACCGTCTAAGTTTTACCATTTCTGACGTTTGCCATCTGTCTGCCATCTCTGAAGTTTACAGCCTTGTAAAAGCCTTGGATTGAAATCTCTACAGCGTTTACTTCACAGAAATAGGCGATTTCTTTTGTAGTTTGCCTTTCATCGAGTTTACAATATCCAAAGTGTACCATGGTTTATGTATTACGCAATAATTTTTTGTAAATCCTATAAGTTTTTTATGCTAACGAAAAGTCTTAAACACAAATAAATAAGGTATTTCCAAAACCAAGGAAAAAGATAAACGATAAATAAAAGACGAAAAAATTATATCATTAATGACATAAATATAATACATCGAATACAATAGTTGTCCTATAAAATGTTTTCAAAATGCTTTCCTTCTACAGATAGCATCAAATCAATTCTTCATCAATATATCAATTTATAATATTAATTTACAGTGTTGATTTACCTAATTGCAGTTGAATGAGAATTTGAATTTGCATCATATGCATATCTCTCACATAATATGAGTCATATTTCTAATAAATATATATTATTTAAACAAAATTTACTTTAATCATTTGTTAACATTTTAAATATAGTTTGCTAAAAAATTAACAGACAAAACAACTTTTTCCTTGGTTTTGCAACAGCCTGTATACAATGTTTAAATAATGACTACAATTTTCATAACTTCTATGAATATGCTTCAAAAATGAAGCAAATATCTTTTAATAACGGAGAAAAAAGGATATTTGATTAGGTAAAAAACATCCAAAAGTAAGCCAAGCAAAATTTTCTCAGAAAGTTTTAAGAAAAATATTAGTAGAAAATCTATCAAAAAATTCTTCGATTAAAAAGACGAAATATTTCATTTCAGTTCAGAAAATGAATCAATTCTTAACAATAATTGCTCTCCCAAATTTCCGCTAATTGATTTAAAGCTCCTGGATTTTTGTAATTTAATAGAAAACCGTGGTGTGTTTTATTTTAATAAGATTTTACTTGCCAAATAAAATGAGATTGCAGCTGTTAACATCATCTTAGATTTTAAATCATCACTCGTTCGCTTCACAAGTTTAAAGCAAGACACAATATTAAACAACGTTATTTATCCGAAGAAAGTTAACTTCCAAAAAGGATGCAGACTTTTCGCATTGGTATTAAAAATATTTTGAAAAAGTGATAACCACACCCAATTTATAATTTATTTTACAAAATGATGACATCAAAAAGTATTCAATGAAAGATCAGAAAAGGCAGAAACGATTTTAAAGAAAGGCTGCCTGTTTTTTTTATATCATATTTTGGCAACGTGTCATTTCTGGAGCTCACCATTTTCCACAGTGTGACATTTATTGAAAAACAATGCGTAAAAACTTTAGAGGGTTAACTGTATATATCTTTGTTAGTTAAACATTATCAGAAGCGACTTATAATGAACTGAAATCGTGCTTTTGTTGGGATTAATGATAAAATAAAGTCAATTTATTGACGAGACCTAATTCAACTTTATATAATATCTATAATTTTGAAATAATATTTTTTAGAAAGGTGTTGCTTTGTTGGTTCTGGTAACAATGCTTCATTCAGTAGAAAATTTCGATTTGAGAGAAAAGATTGGCAGCCTCTTTAGTCAATGTACCAAGGAGTGCATAGAAGAGGGCTGGGATTGCAGCCAAAATTGCAAATGGTACGACCTGAAATGTTCGGCTAAGTGTCTTAGTAAAGGTCTTGAGTGCAAAAAAACTGTAAAAATATTAAGGATAATTAAATCCTGAAAAGATTCTGAAATTTCATCTTACAATAAAATTATAATATTGCGTCAAAATATATATTTTTATTAATGAGTTTATTGTGAAAATTTTGAAAAAAATATTGTCATGGTAAAATTATATTTCTCAAAAGAAATGAGAAATAGTCACAGTGGGGCAGATTTTAAGAAAATCATTAATCAAATTTAATGGACCTTTTTGTTCTGTTCATCCTCTATGTTATTATTTCTTACTAATTTCTTTGTATATACCACGACCCGTTTTATACTTTTGTAATATCTTTTTTCAATTAAAATAAATTTATTTTAAATAAATTCAATTACCTTAAATGATAAATGTGTGTATATAAACAATTTATTAATCCACTTATGTTAATAAATATAATTATCCAAAAAAGTAAAATACGATTATTTTATTGAACACGTTTAACTCTCTCTATTTCAATTCTAAAGACATTTTTATAGTGATATTATAAGTTTAAAATGATAATTTTCTGTTTTTATCATTAATCAAATACTGGAAAACATATTTACGAAAATTATTGTTACTTAAGTTTTTAACATAGAAAAAAATTTCATGTTTCATAACTTTTATACAGTGCGACACAAATTTATTTATGCACTCAAAGAAATCAATCAAATGTAATTTAATTTTTCAAATGGCAATTAATATTTTATTAATGATTTAATATAAATACTATATCTGAGTACAATTTTCAAAAAAATTACAGGAAAATTTATTAAGTGAAATCAAATTAAATACAATTTTGTTAAAACAGTCCCATTTATATTGACACATATTTATTTACTCACATATTTTAAAGTTATATATTTTTATCAATTTTTAACCAATTAATAAATGTTTTTGAAACATTAAGAGTAAATCATGTCTTTTATAAAATTTAATAATTTTGTACATATAATAATTTAATACATGTTTCAGAAATATGCCAAAAGTAAGGGAAATGAGTCAAAATGAAAAGCCATGATCGATGCCTATAAAGGATGTGGCAAGTCGAACAATATTGGAAGAAGTGGAGGAGCCATTAGGTATTATTTTTAAAAAAAAGGCCAAAAAATAGGGAAACGTGGACCAATACCCAAACTCTCCCCTTCCACAGATCGTTTAATAATTCGCAATGCCAGTAATAAAGACACATCAATCTCAAAATTGAAAAGAGAAATGAGTTTAAATTTGTCTAGAGAGACTGTCAAAAGAGTTTAAAGAAATCGAATACATTTACTTACCCAAAGATGTTGGTAAAGCCACCTCTTAAGGCAGAACATAAAATTAAAAGATTGAAATGGACGAAGAACAAGGTATCATGGGGTAAAGAATGAAAACATGTCATTTGGAGCGACGAAAAGAAGTTCAATTTAGATGGCCCAGATGGGTTTGCCTATTATTTGCATGATTTAAGAAAGGATGAGTTAGCTTTTTCAAAGAGGCACACTGGGTGTGGTTCCTTCATGATTTGGGCATGCTTTAATTTCTACGGTAAATCAATTCTTGCCATAGTTTCGGGAAACCAAAATCAATGCGAATATCAGCAACACTTAACAGAACATCTCCTACCATTTCTGAATGATTTCGGTGGAGAGAAATCAGTATTCCAACAAGATAACTGTAGATGCCATGTTGCCCGGTCCAGTTTACAATGGCTGAATGACAGAAATATTACAGTTATGCCCTGGCCACCGTATTGCCGATCTAAATCCGATAGAAAACATGTGGGGAATACTTGCCCGCTGTGTTTACACCGGTGGAAATCAATTCAACACATTTGCTGAGCTGAAATCGACAGTTATTCGTTGTTGGGAAGGCATCGAGAAAGGTATTTTAAAAAGTCTGGTAATTTCAATGCCAGATAGAGTTTATCAAACTATTTATTCACATGGATGTTCAAAAAAGTTTTAGCAATAAAATTTTACATATTTTGTCTTTTATTTTGAATAAAATTTCAAATTATATAAGTGCGTAAATAAATTTGTATCGATTTTTTTACCACCATCCGCTTAATCTCGTTCCTTAGTTAATATTTTATAAAGAATTTCATTATAAACATTAGACATTAGCATGCTAACAGTACTGTATTGATTATAATTACATTTGAACAACTTACCCTCCTATAATCAGACAAAGTTGCACATTTTATTGGTGCGTAAATAAATTTGTGTCGCACTGTATTAACATTATTTTTTTATTGAACACCACTGTATATTCAGGTCTTTATACGTTCTCCACATATTCAGAAAAGACTAACGTGTCGAATTTAAAAAACAGAATAATTGATTTTTCGAAGAAATTTATTTATTTTTGAATTTATACTCAGAAATTGATTTTGTTGATCTTCACTGATGTATGTCCAAGGAGTACCATAGAGTCTTAAACACCCTGAATCACCTTTAAAACTTTTAAAATAAATACCCATAAATTACTACATCTTTGACAAAACAAACAAACAAATTGATTCATATCCTGATTTTCATATAGAATATTAGTCTGAATAATTCAATATATTATCACTTAATATTGGAAGTAAATCATCAAAAATGAATTTATACTTTATTAATGTTGAATAATCATATATATATATAATATACTAAAATTAAATTTATTAAATTTTATTTTATATTTTCTGTAAATGAACTGCAATTGCAATTTCTTGAAAAATTTTTAATCTGTCGTATGTTGATTTTGAACCAATCGAATATTTGAAATCCACCATATATAAAACTATTATTTTCATCTGATTTTTTATATTTTAAATCTTTAAATTCTATAATTTTTTCTAGTGCTATTTTTTTATATCATTTTTATATTTTGAAACTATTTCTTTAAATAAATGGAAATCATATCCAAATCCATTATAAAAATGAAATGAAATGAAATTTTTTAATTTATTTATCATATATATTGTATTTATTATGAGAGGTTTATTTATATTTTCCGTTTCAGTCGTAAATTCTAACTTTTTTTGATTTTCATTCAATTATATTTTAAAATAAATACATTTATCTGAATTAGTAAAATAACCTTACCTTGTTTTGTCAATAGAATTTATATTTAGTATTATATCGGTTAATTTATTTAGAATTTTTGATAATTTAATGGAAAGTCCTATGTCCTAAAATTTCAATATATATATATCTAAATCATGATAGTGATATCATTTAAAGAAAGTCATCGAAGAAGAAGAAAATTGACTGAAGAAGATCTGAAAGAAGAGATCGAAACATGTTTCAAGATAGCAGTATAAATAAAATTTTGCGTATTCAAAAATGTTTTTTAAAAAGCGTGTACTTAAAAAATAAAAAATTATTTTTCACTAGATTAAATACATATATATGGAATTCTATACTTCTTAATAATATTTAATATAAGTTCAAAATGAAATAGAAAGTTGTTTAAATTCTGTTTTAAATTTTTTATAACTATTTTATTAAAAAATTTAAAAGCAGAATACATTACAAATGGTATTTTTTGTTTCTAAAATAGTATTTGTTAAATTTATGATTATCTTCATTTGAAATGAAAAATAGCTTTTTCAGGAAATATACACTCCTTTAATTAAGTCTGTTCACCCCCGTTTATTTTATTAAGAAATTTCATTTTCAAAAGATTAAATACAAATATACATATATTATTAATCAGACAACTTTATTACATATCCGAAATCACTCAAAGTACTAAAATCTTGTTGCCCCGCCTCTGGCTTTGAGAATAGCAGTCATTCTATCAGGTAATGATTCATATAATCCATGTATATAATCCGTTTAATATTGTACCAAACATCTTGGATTTCCTTCCAATACTTATTAGCATTGTGAACCAATACATTTTTCAATTCCCAAGACTTATAGCTCCATAAATTTTCTATAATATTGGCATCAGGAGAATTTCCAGGCTAAATACACACGGGGATGTTATTATGATGCAAGAATTCTTTCTTCTTTCGTTAAAAATTTTACCATTATAAAATTCTGTTTTTGAAATTGTACCACTTTTAATTTAATATTGATGCATTTAAACATCGCTTACATTATTTTAACATAAAAAAGGTATTAAAATCTATGTATATTAACATTTGTATCATTCAATTAAGTGTGGTGAACAGACTTAATTAAAGGAGTGTAGATTTAAGCCAGATAAATATAATATTCGAATTAAGTTACAGATAGTATATATTTCTTTATCATTATTTTTAATATTTACAAAAATAGTTTTAAAAATTGAAGATGTTTTATGATGAATAATTTTTTCATCATCTAAATTAAAATTATAATTTAAAAATTCAGAGCAAATTTTAATGTAACTTGTATTCAAAAATTTTTTAACTAAATGTTTGAATAAAATTTGTTAATCTTTTTGAATAAATATTTTGATACGGTAAACTTGTTTTAGATGAATTGTAAAACTATTTTCTTCATTATTAAAATCTACAAATTCATTACTGTTATCAATTATTTTAAATTTTATTTCATTTATTGTATTTACAATTATATAGTGGATATTTAGGTCTTTCGATAATTCTTTCCGAACTGTATTACTTGAAATATATTAAATTAAACCATTATAATCAGCTTCTTCAACACAAAAATAAATTCAAACATAATTCTATTTATATTTGTAATATTAACTTGTATTGAATACTATATTTACATTCTCCATTCTTTCTAATTATTTTTTCTAGTTTAAAAGCCTAAAATATTTGATAAGCTTTATACTTTTGTTAATTTAACTTCACAACCTTTACTAAAGGTCATTTTGTTATTATCATTATAATATTAAAATTAATAAAATTTACAAAAATATTATTTTTCTGTTTTGAAAACTGAATAAAACGAAAACATTCAAATTTTAAGGTTCTTAGATTCTATGTTGATTTATTTTCTTCATTTTAACACAACCTCTTATATATCGTTTCGTTATATAATTTTCATTAAAAAAAAGAATTTTTATTTAATTACTTTTAATTTGTCGAGGTTTGCATTTGAATTTACTTTGCAAGACATTTGATTTCCACAAATATTTTCAAAAACCTAAATAAATAGTACTTGAGTTCTTGTTAGTTATCTTATTAGAACTTATAATATATTTTATTATTCTTATTTTATATAAATTAATATTCTAACTGACATGTTATTTCTTTTTAGCAAATTGCTCCATTATTCTATTACAATTTGATAATCAGTAAAATGGAAAATATTGATATTTACTGTGAATTATTTATTTAAACAATAATCATCCAAAAAATAATAATTATCTATTAATTTTTTTTATTAATTTTATTATTTGACTAGTAATACTTCATCCAGCCTTTTTACATTTATTGTGGCATTCAAAACCTTTACTAACGCATGTAAATTTGCATTTTAACTCGTACCATTTGCAACTTTTAACGCAATCCCATCCTTCTTCTATGCATTCCTTGGTGCATTGACTGAAAAGTTTGCCGATCTTTTCGCCTATATCAAAACCTTCTGTGGAATATAGCATCGTAAACAGTAGGAACAAGAAAAAGTTTTTCTAAAAAAATTAGATATATTTAACAACTCAAAATTAATGAAAAAAAAATTAAAAACTTGGTTAATTTTTTAATCGATTTTGACTGTTAATTAAGTTTTAAAAAATATTTAAATTTTATTTTATTTATTTTTAATTTTTAAAATATATTCTCATAGTTAGTTTTGTTAAATATGAAGACTAATGAAAATATTTTAATATTGAAATATCAAATATAGTTCATATCACCATTCAATTGGTTAGTTAAATAAAAAAAATTTTTATTATTAAATTTAAAAAAATTGGATAAATAAAATTAAAAAATTATCATTTTTAAAACAATAATTAAAATTAATAAGTAAGAAATCCGTATAAAAATCATAAAAATGTGCTATTAAATGAAATAAAAAGAATTTTCATTTAATTCATTTTTTATATATATTATATTGGCATAAATTTTTATTGATATAATAATATATTATTAATATTATTTTCGTATTATTATAATAATATATTATTATTATTATTATTTTCGTATTATTATAATAATATATTATTATTATTTTCGTATTATTATAATAATATATTATTATTATTATTTTCGTATTATTATAATAATATATTATTAATATTATTTTCGTATTATTATAATAATATATTATTATAATATATTATTAATATTATTGGAGGCTTATATAAAAATGAATATGAATGAATTAATAGAAATAACTCAGACACTTACATTCATGGCAATAATAATAAAATGAAAATAATAAATGCATAGTTTATATATCTCATTGTCTAAGGGACAGCTGTTCTATCGTGTTCAAAAAACTTAAATCCCATTATATGATAATTGGAGTAAAATTTTCTGGGAAATCTTCCCAAAACTTCAGTTAATGTTTTTATGGTCCTTGACTTCACTGTCCAATGTGCTTGTATAACCAATCCGTTATATTCGATATATAAAATCAATTTTTCTCTGTAGACCATTTACTGGATCATTTATTACTAGAAAATTAAAATATTATTGTCCAAAAATAAATCGTCAATGGTATAGTCAAGTATAGTCTCTAAGAATGTCACTGATTATGTGACTGTTTTTGTACCCCTGCTTTTTTGTGGACACATTTCTCTTTACAATTTGTACATCATATCAGTGGAGTTTTACTTTTGGAGTAGTTCAGGGAAGTGGTACGTCGATAGGTATCAAAACTATGGTAAGACTAATCTTAGATTCTTATGCGAAACCACGGAATCAGCAAACTGCTTTAAAAATGAATAACATTTAAAGAAAATATTGGAAGTCTCGGAATAATGAAAAATAAAACATATTTAATATTAAATTTGCTTAGACCCCTCTGTAAAATAAAGTTGTAGGACGAGCCTAATAAATCACACCCGTTAGGAAAAAATCCAAATTTTTTCTACTTGTCAAATTAGCTAGTTATTTTTGTATCTTTTGGTAATTTGAGTGTGATTGAATTCTGTACTGTAATGTAAATGTGCTTTATAGCATTACTGTTTTGTTTGATAACACCAACTACAAGTGAAGGAGTCAGGTTTTATTACAAAGGACCAATAATTTAACAATTTTATTTTTACTCATCTCTTCAAAATATCTCTTAAATTCTATTGTTTTGAGTTTTTTATATTGTAAACTATATAAAATAAAATCGAACATAAGTTAATCTCTTTTATGTGGGTCAAAAAATAAAATTTCCTTTAAGAAGGTCAAAATATATGGTAGAGTATGTACGAAGTAAGCTTAACTCTTGTTTTATTTCTTTAGTTCTTAACTTTTTAATCTCCAATTTACTCTCGAAATCTACCTTTTGATATTTAGCTTTTTCTCTTTTTCTTTTATTCAATCTACAACACTATTCTTAAAAATTTGCTTAAATAAATAATAAGACTAAAATACCTGCTATGTTATCTTTAATTGAATTAATAATATTTTTAGATAAATATTTTGGTTTTCCTGGAAGAATAATATTTTTCAATTCACTTGTAATGCATCAGTTCATTTTATAAAATTAATTTAAAATATTTAAGATTAAAATTTATATAAAATAATATATATAAAATTTTATTATTAAATTTAATAAAAACTTGTTATATTGTTTAAAATAATCTAAACAATATATTTTCATTTTGAAAGATAAAATTTAGGTTGTATCAGAATTCTTCAAAATCAATATATTGAAATATGGTTTATTTAAACAACTTATCTATAAATAAATTTACATACTTATAGAACTCAATAAATACTAAATAATAATGTTTTTGTTATAAATTTTGCCCAGAAACTTTGTTTCCAACTCAATATATTATCTAAATATTATTTTAGTAATTAATATATTAATAATACTTATTATTATTTAAAATATATAAAATTCATGTAATATGGAAATTCTTAATTTGACTATAAATTATAAGAAAATTTTAGATGGATTTCTATAAGTAATAATAAAAATAATTATTATCAAGAGTTAGAAAAAATACTGGAACATTTTAAAAATGTGGATTCAATTTTTTGAAGCAAAAACTGATGAAATCGCGGAAATCATCAGAACAGGTATGTATAGATGATATCATTGTAGATGAAGATGTCATGAACTACATTTCCAATTGATTCAATCATTTGCTAAAACATTGGAGTGTTTAAGTTTATTAAACGATCATGCAATTTAAAATGACTTAGTTTCAGTAATGATTTCAGTAAGGTGATTAAAAAATATTTTGTTATCTACAAAGTTAGATAAGTTGAAAACAACCACTATATATCAATATTTTAATAAAAAACAAATAATTGCTGTTCATTTATTTCATGTATGAAAGATTTCAATATCTTTATATCTCAATGTGTCTGTTAATGTGTGATAAAAATTGAAATTGTCTAAATTGAACAGCCGTGTTGTACTATATACTACTTAACCTGTTAGATTAAACACCTTTAATATTTGAAACTCTTAAATTGAAATAATTTGGTCGGTACATAGTGGTGTTCAATTTAAACAGGTTTTACTTTATTTAAAAAATCAAAACTGTGATTTCAAAAGTAGTACATTCTATTACTGTATATAAAGTTTAATTCTATTGATGTGGTCGTCTATTCACAAGCGAGACACAGCGTCACCTTTAATTAGCAAGCATTTCCAAGATTAAGAATATTAAAAGCTCTGGATCGCGCGTCGAGTTATAGAAAATTAAGAAAATAAGCAAATGAAAATGAATTTGAGTGATAATGAGCATTTTTGAAAAAAACAGAAAAAGGAAAATTTTTTGATCACAAGTTAACAAAAAATTCAAGTTTGAAATAAATTTACAACATGGAGAAAGCAGAACCAGTGGATGATCAATTTTTCTTTAAGTAACATTTGGCTTAATTGAGAAAATTATAATTTTTCTATAAAAATATTTCTGAATTTTTAAGAAAATGAATTTATTTTTATTCTATAATAATTAGGATAACCTTTTAAAAATGTGATATTATTGATAATGTGGTAAAATCTTTTATGTGATATTATTGGGTCATTAAGTATCAAATTTCGGATTTGCAAAATATGATAATTTAACTCGAAAGTATTTTTTTGTTTTTACTGCGTAGCTAGGTAATTACTTATTACTTATATTTAAATATCTGATTATATTATAAATTGGCATTCTTAGAGCAACTTTTCTAAACGATGGATATTTCAAAAATTCGTGTCATTTTTATATACGACCTCATTTAGACGAATCAGTATTTGATATTCTTGTTTAAGCTTTTCGAAGATTCGGTTTAGTTGTTCACAGTATATATCGGAATTAATGGAACTGCATCGGGAGTAAGTTCAAAATGAAGCACCCTCAAAATTCCAATATCTTACAAATGCCTCGTGTAACAGTCGGTACTTAATTTTCAAAATAAAACAGTAATTCTGTTTTCTTTATAATTTTTATTTTGGCTGTTTTTCAATAATTTGTATTAAAATTATATTTTTTATTGTTATTATATTTATTATATTAATATTATTCTTTATTAATTTTTTCTCAGATCTCGATTTCCTGCGCTGTTTATTCAAATTATCATTTATGAAAATAATGTCATAAAATTGTAAATGTTTTTGAATTATATTTAATCAAGTAATTAAAACAGATTAATCAAAAATAAAAATAAAGTTATTATAAAAAATCAGTAATAAATTAATAAAAATCAATAATAAATAAAGAAAAAAAATATTAAAATTCAGAGTTTAAAATAATTTTTAAATAATTAAATTAAATTAATTAAAATAAATAATTAATCAAAAATTCAAATATATTTCTAAAAAAAATATTTATTTCTAAAATATTTCTAAAAGTGAAAAACAAATCACACCAACTTTGACTTATCTGTTTATTTATTTTTAATTAATTATAAAATTTTTATAATATTTGTTTTATTCATTCATAACTAATTTAATTATTAGTTCAATTTCTTCATTAATCATCATTTTATCTTGCAATTCTTTCTACTGGATTAAATTATAACTAAAAGAAATTCCAAAATTGATTAATAAAATCCAAATATAGATGACCCGGTCATTATTGGTGTCCTTTACCAAATTTCATTAGTTTCTTATTGATTTAAAAAATTATCAAGAAAATCTATTGATTATTGTATTTGATTATAATTATTAATATTTTCTGAATTTGATTACAACAAGGTTTAGGTTTCATAATATTTCAATGTTTCCTATTTGTCTGTTTGTAAATATTTCTGAAAAAATATAATTTCATAATTTTTTTTAATTAAAAAATTTTAATTTGTTTTAATTTCTCATTATTTATATTTATTTCACATCCAAAAAACTTTGTTTAAATGTTTTAAATAAATATTGATTTAAATATATAATGAATACAAAAATTTTTCATAAAGTTATTTTTATTTACGGGCATCAGTAAAAAAAATCTTTTTTTTATTACATATAATAACACATAATATTTTTATTTTTAAAAAAATTAATAATTAAAAGTTTTTTTTTATTTTATCATTATAACTCATCAAGTCTTTTTACATTTATCGTGACAGTCAAAACCATTACTAACGCATGTAAATTTGCATTTTAAGTCGTACCAGCTGCAATTTTTAGCGCATTCCCATCCTTCTTCTACGCATTTTTTGGTACAATCACTGAAAAGTCTGCCGATCTCCTCCCTTATATCAAAACCTTCTATTGAATACAGCATGGACAGCAATACGAACAAGAAGAAACCTTTCTGAAAAAATTACATAATAAATGCAAACTGAAATTGAATAAAGGTTGTGTGAATTGTTGATTTTTCATCACAACATTTTTAAAAATTAGCTTAAAATAATAAAAAATAAAAATAAATTTTCTTTTAAATTTCTTTTATTTATTTATTTTTTATAATATATTAATAGAATTATTTCTATTTAATTTCTAGAGGTTTTAATTAAAATATTTTATTAAGTTAATCATCAAATTGTTGATACTACCATTAAAACAATTAAATAAAAATTAAATATTCAGTATAGATTAAATTTTATTAAAATAATAATATTTAAAAATATTTAATATTAAAAATAATAAATAATAAAATAATAACAAATTACAATGAAATGATAATAATTTAATTATCTTCCAAAATTATGAATTAATTATTTAAGAAACCCGGAGACTTACGTTCATTGTGATAATAATAATAATATAATAAAATTAATAAATCTTCAATTTATATATCTCCTTGTCAAACGGACAGATGTCTTTTCGCGTTCAGAAAACTTAAATGTAATTGTAGTACCAAAATTAAATTAACTTTTACAATTCAGATCTTCAGATATATTCTTCAGGGAAATACTTTACGAAAATTTAATTATTTTTTTGATGGTACTTGATCTCACTATTAATTGTGTTTTGTGCTTGAGATATGGAAAACAATCTTTCATATTTAGACAATGTACCTTAAACTTTATAAATGGTCTTTTTCTATTTTTAAAATTAAAATTAAAGTGGTAACATCTAAGGACCTTGTCCCAGATAAACTGACAACGAATCAATCATTCAATAACAAAGGTAAAAAATCTCGCTCAACCTAAGGTTCCTGTCAGATACAAAATTGTTTGTTTTGCTGGAGCATTTAGCATAACGTCTGCTTAACCTCCCCAATGTTGTCCATTAATAATTATGAAAATTAAATAATATTATTATAATTATTATCATATTACTGTGATTTATCCTGGAAGGGAAAATAATAATATTGATAGTAAATGTAATAGTAATAATAATAATAATAACATTAATAATAACATTAATAATAAAAATAATAATAATAATAAATATTATAATAATAATAATATTTTGATGATTTTAATTTTAACGGAGGAATTCCAATAGGTGCAGACAGCAGCAAAATTGTGAAAAGGTGAGTTGGGTTTTCTTTAATTCATTTGTTTTTTTTTGCTTTGTTTTAATTAGAAATAATATACTATTGTGGTTAATGTTGATTTTGAATGTTATAATAAGAAAATTTATTTTAAAGATTGTAAAAATATTAGAAAACTCCAAATATATATAAGATTATATATAAAATCAAATTATGAAAAATTATATAAATCAAAATATTTAGATATTTATGAGAAGGATATAATTGATTAATTTTTTAATAAATTAAAAGAACTAAGTAATGATTTAACTCATGTATCAGGTCAGTCCATAAGTTCGTGCGTATTAATAAAATTGTGCAGATTCGAAATTTCTTCTTCTTTAATTCTTTGCAACCAGAATGATCCATTTTTGTCTCTTATTGTAACCTGTGACGAGAAATGGATCTTATATGACAATCGGCGAAGATCAGCACAATGGTTGGACGCGGATGAAA
>JBBMKC010253277.1:0-10232 GCA_037834085.1 Bipalium vagum | reverse complement strand
AAATTTTAAAGAGATTGAAAGAGAGCGAGAAACAGTATCACGTGTCGCAAATAAGAAAATTGAAAGGAAATTTTTACAAGCACTACAATAAAACCCGAACCTATTGATGCTCAAATTGAACGATAAAGTTGGAACGTTCTCATCAACTGTTCATAGATATAAAATTAGAACTAATTTGAAGTCATTCAAAATTCTAAAAGTTCTAGATATGTATGAAGATAAAGAAAAAGAAGCCAAGAAACAAGTTCAAAAATTGTATACACATTTGTTATTAAAAATTTGACTGTTGCATTATGAATGATGAAACATACTGTGTCGCCGACTTCAAACAAATTCCAGGAATGGTTTTTATGTTGCAACAGGTGTAATCCAAAAATATTAAAAAACGAAAAATCAAAGTATGCTTCTAAATTTTTGATATCGACGAATAAGTGATTAATTTCTAATTAAAGAAACACTCAATACTGAGATTTACCTTAGAGTGTGTAAAGAAACAATTGCTTTCAGTTATTGATTTTCACATTGAGCCTGTATGGCTTTGACTATAGTTGGTAACTTTTCAACATGGTGGAGAACCTCAAGAATTCTGCACCAAAACAACATCAATGTAGTTCCAAAAGAAGCAAAACCACCAAATTGTTCAGAATTACTTCCGATGGACCAACATTAAATCTAAAATGAAAGGAATAAGTTTCTAAACTACTAACCGTAAGTAATTCCGGATTAATCAGGCAGGTGAGATCAACAGGGAGGATGTCCAGACACTCATTTGAAATCAGATTTTAGGGTTTTTTGGTGTGAAAATTGATTTGGGTCGCCCTATTTAGAGTATGTATTGTAAGAATACATAATTTACTAAACATATTGGTTGAAAAATATTTTTTGCCAGATTTTTTTGAAAAACCATATAGATTTTGTAACTATAGCTGAAGTTATATTAATAACACTTTATGAGATTATTCAGTTGATGTTCTTTAATAGGCCTAAATCTTATTTTGTCAACATTTTTTACAATTAAAAAGAAATTTTATTATCATCTCAAATTCATAGTAGAAAAATATTTTTACCCTTACTTTGGTGATTTTTTTTAGACCAGCTAAAATAAAATTTATTTATTTTTATTAGTTCCACACAATTATATCATATTAAGCAGCAGATCTGGAAGAATATTATTGTTTCAAAACATTTTACCTTTTTATTAACTCTCAGCTAAGCCGGCTGGTGGTATCCGAAATTGTCAGTCGTACCGACATCAATGACAGAGTGGCTTGCATTGAAAAATGGGCTGCCATCGCAGATATCTGCCGCTGCATTCACAATTATAATGGAGTTTTACAAATATGTGCTGCGTTTGTTAATAGTTCAGTGTACCGGCTCAAAAGAACATGGGAAAAGGTGCCAAAGCAAAGCAGAGTTACGATAGAAAAGCTGCAAAACCTTGTATCATCAGATGGAAGATTTAAGAATATGAGAGAAGCACTGCATAGGTATTTTCTAAAAATATTTTTTATTGTTTTAAATTAAATTGGACTTAATTTGGGTGTGAAATATTACATTGGGCTGAAAAAGTAAATATTTATAAAAAATAATTGTTAATTTTTGATAAAATCAACAAATCAGAATTTACTTTGACAACCTTCAGAAATAATAATTTTTAATGCTGTATCGAATATTTAAAAATTGTTTAAATATTACTTAAGGTCATACTTATGCTTAGTTTCAAAAAATACTTTATTTAAATTGACGAAAAAAGGACCGAAAATGAATTAATTTTCCGGACAAAATATTAGGTCATTTCGTAAGTTCTGTCGATTTTTATTAACACTTTGAAATTAAAAAGGCAAGATAAGGAGAAGATTTTATTTTTTGAAATAGTCTCCATCATTTTAAATGAGAAGTTTGCATTTACAAACAAGATTGTCTATTCCTGATTTTAAAAATCTTTGAATGTTACTGTTTAAAATAATCAACGATCATTTTAGAATCTTCAAGGGAATGAAATCTTTTGCCAACTAATTAGTTGTGCTTAGATTCAAATAAATGATAGTCAGAAGGTGTAACATCATGGGTGTAAGGTTTGTGAGGAAAAATTTCCAAATTAAGCTTTTTAATGTTTTCTTGAGTTAAAATCTTGGAAACATGGTTCGGCACCATCATGTTGCATGGAAATCCCTTTCTGATTTCGAATACTATTAAATTCTCAGCGATTTTTTCATTGAGGTGGATAATTATATCAAAATAGAGTTGTGCGATGACAGTTTGGTCTGCTTTTAGCAGTTCTTAAGGAATAAAACCAATCATTCCTCACAAAAGCAGTTCTTTCCTCTAAACTTTGATCTTCTGGTTGATACCGAGTTTTCATCACAAGGTCGTTATCTTTTGTACTTAGGATTGTAGTATGCAACCCATTTGTCATCTCCATTAAGAATTTGAAAGCGTTCTGATGTCTGAAAACCAGTGATATTCACACACATTTTTGAAAACCTCTCAGTTGATAGGGAACGAAAATTATATCTTTGTTAGTCTTATCAATTTCCTTTAAATGATGAGATATTATCAATTTATCTGTTTTAGTTTTTTGTGGATCTTTTTCAATTAATTTCAGTAGAAAGTCCTCATTGACATTGGAACTAGTGTCGATGGTCATCCAAATCAACATTTCTTTCTTTAAATCTGGAAAACCTAGGCTGACTAGTTCTGATTTCCAGTGCTTCAGCATACGCTGCATTAATGCTGGAAATTACTTTCATACCTATTTTACCTTTTAGAATTCATAACATTGTCTCTTATAGGTCTCTTTTTTATCAAAAATTGTTTGATCATCCTTAAATTTTCGCTTAATTAAATAAACAATAAGAAAAAATTAAAACAACATAAATTGATTTCATTTATTTTAATACATTCTTTTTTTTAATTTATATACGTTAATGAAAAACTACTTGATAAAACAATAATCAAAGCACGATTTCGAGAAACATTGATCAAATACAGAAGTAAATATAAATAAAACATTTAATGGGTCGCCTAATTTGCCTACTTCTGGATAATCCAAATGATCATTCCGCACACACTGTATTCCTAAAATATTTTTTTTGTGTTATTATAAAAATATTTTTAAACATTACTTATATTTTGAGAATATAAACTCAGTCACTGTATTAAACAAGTGAAGATTTTCCTTTTAATTTCCATATCTGGCAGTCAGAAAATATGATATTTTAATATTATTTATTTTAGCTGAATTTTCATTTTTAAATTATTTTTATTTACGTTTCTTTAAAAATAATAATAATATTATTATTATTATTATTATTAAAATACTCTAAAATGGAAAGCCCCAAATATTTATCAATGCGTAGTCTCCCTCACTCATTGATATTGCTGAATGATAGAAGAATTAATGTAAGTTTTTCAGATGTGATCCCCCATGCATTCCATATTTGGGCATGTATTTGACTGATCTATCATTTATTGAGGAAGGAGCTCTGAATGTTAGCGAAAACAAATTAATCAATTTCTGTAAAATGAGAATGGTTTGATTAATTATATTTTTATAATTAACATATTCATATTATGCCTCCCTTGCAGATTGCTCATACTATCCGTGAGATACAGCAGTATCAGCAAACGCCGTATCGCATCGAAAGACATCCTCGGGTAATATATTGATTTATTACTACCATTCCATGATAAAATGGCTTTGGTATTACTAAATTTTAATTAACCATCATGGAAGCTAATTTGAATTAATAATGGTTTCATTGGTCTTCCTGGCATTGAGGGAGTCTCTTTGAACTTCAACTCGAAAGAACTTCTTTTAGAAATGATGAGAAAATCAATGACTCTGGAAGGGGATGGTTTAGACATTATTTCGTGGTATTTTATTAATATTATACTGATAAACTTTCCTTTTCTTGTTGAAATCTCTCAGTCTAAATTGGTTTTGTCTTTCTGGACAGATATCATCATTGGTTTGAAATAAAGTACAAAATTAGATAATGCGCGCAATTCGATACTTTTTAATAAAGAACCTTTAAATCTTTATTATTATTTAATATTTTTATTATTTAGTTAGAAATAAAAATTTTAATCTTTTTTTCTAATAAATATTATTTTATGATTACGCAGACCTACCAAAATATACCCTAAACGATTTTATGTAATTTTGACTAAATGACATACACTGATTTTGAAAATTTTAACTAAAAAGTTGTGTGCCATCAGGTTTTTTCAAAAACGTAATTTTTAAAAATATTTTTCCCAAACATGCGAATACATAATTTTAACTAAACAAAGTACGCTACTTTAATAAATGTTAACGAAAAATATAAATTATTATATTTATTATTTACCACAATACAGAGTTCACAAGATTCCAGTTGAAATTTCTTCGTTTACATCTCCTTTTATAGATATCATTGCCATATCTCTTCAAACACCAGTAATAATCTACCACCATGGTTATGTCTCACTTCTCTTGGTATCTTTGTTACATATCCATAATGTCTAGGTGAAACCTTTCACCTTGTTCTTCACTATAATCACCAAGATTGTTCGGGAAATAGTCCAAATGAGTATGCAAACAATGCAATTTAAGACTTATATTACAGTCCTATTAATTCTTTATAATTGGTAACTTTCCGGTTACCTAAAAATTTCAGAAACATTTTTGAAAGCTATCCAAACATTCTTTTCTGAATTGGACATAGTTGTAATGAAATTGAAATCATTCATAAGACTTTTTAAAATTATACGTCTTCCTGTGAAAATACCAGCTTCTTTTTTCCAATAAAAAGGTTTTGAAAAGCTTCGCAGATATATACGAAGCAATTTTTTTAACTGTTAATAAAAAGTCTTCATTATTCACCCCTGTAATAATTGTAATCAACCATTGGTTGGAGTACTTGATCGGTTTCGTATTTTCTATTGATAATGTGTCCATCTCGGTTCTGGGTAATGAATCATTTTCAGAATATTTCTGAAAGAAAAGAGAAAATCAACAATATTCACAAATAGTAGGCTTGGACAAAATTTCATTGTAAAATATATTTTAAAAATATTACTTGATCGTTAAGATTTCGTTTCAACTTTGATCGTACATTTTTTTACTGCTATTATTTTAAAAAAATATTAATGAAGCCTATGAAAAACCATTTCAACAAATTGTAGATAATTTTTCTCTACGAAAAAATATATTTGAAATTTATTATTTTTCCAATTATTAACCTGGTGATCGTCATATTAAAATCTATTGGTTTAAACTTAATATGGTTTTATTATTTACTGGTGTTATTTCTGTATATGTACTCCAAGGTCATTTGTGGTTAGGCCTTGCGGATATTTCATTTATATAGATTATTATTTACTCGTATTAGAATTTAAATTAAGTTCATATCATGAAGAATTATTTTGAAAAGAAGTTATAAATGTAAGTTTTATTAAATGTTAATGGACACTTGTGAATTATTAAATATTATATGATGATTAAGTTCTTCTATTTAGCTTCTTGTTTTAATTATTCAATTTAATCTTAGAAATTTTGAAAAAATTATAAAATTAATATAAGAATTTGTTAAATGTAAGATTTCTAATATTAATATAAATAAACTAATCAACTCTTATCTCGATGGTCCCATCAACTATAGAATTGCAACAGATTTTTATACAATGAAGAAAAATTCATCGAATTCCTTTTGCATCACAATATTTTGTAGAGATTTTTGATTCTCAGAATCATATGAATTATTGTAAATAAAGTCTTACCATTTTTGGCTATCATTACTCATTACTTTTTCATTAAATTATATTAAAAAAAAATACCGTTGTTTATTTTAATAAAACATGATGAACTTGATCATATTTTAGCTAAATAAAGTAATGTCTAATGAATAATAATCTATATAAATGAAATACTCACAAGGTCATACCCTAAATGACTGTGGAGTACGAAAACCAAAATATAGCATAAAGCCATTATAATATGCTATAAATATGATTTTAAAATTAAAAATCCACGTGGTCAGATTATACTCCTTATATCAATGATTACCACTTCAAAATAATAATGGTATACAAATTTAATGATATCGAAAAATAAAAAAATTACCTGTGATTTATTATTTCATAACATTTCAGGTAACTGATTACTTACTGGATCGAACACGATTGCTTGAAGAAGAAAAGACCTATCAAGCATCATTGAGGATTGAGCCCCGCCAGAGCATTTCAAGACAAGGTCAACCAATCTTACAGTGATTGATAATTTTGATGCTATAAAGATGTATTTAAGCATAAGTGATGGCAATTCCAGGGTATTTCCTTCATCATCTATTTGCATTTCATCACATATCTTTTTTTATTCTTCCTTTCTGTTAGTGTATACAATATAATATTCTGCATAATCCTTAATTACCATGATTATCTTTAATGAAATTAAATATATATTTATTAATTCATTTAAAGTTAGTTATTTTTCTCATTCTGTTGTGTTCTTTACGAGCTTAATGCATGATTTTATTTGTTATATTGTCAAATGTATTGAATATCTTTTTGTAATTTTACAGATGTTTGTTCAATTATGTTTCTTTTAGTGAAATAAAAATATTGAGATTCAGATTAAACTGATATTTTACAAATTATTATACCAAAAGTGAAAAATTGTTTGAATTATTTATTCTTTTACCTTTTTAGATGAAATATTTAAAATATTAAAAATGAATAAAAGCTGTCGGAAAACACCTAACATATTCGTGGTCGATGTAAGGTATCCAAAGGATGATTAAATAACGAGAAAATAAAGCATCTTTCAACACCGGAACCATGCAGGTGTCCTGGAGAAAGAAGATCTCCATCATCAGACTCATTAGAGTAAATTTTAGTACTGCAATTAGAAAATGATTATCTTCAAAGACAAACAGTTGAGAGATCTGACATTATGAATTGGGTCGAGGAAATCAATGAGAATGAATTGATTCAACTCGAATGGGTGGTTAGATGGTATTCTGCACTTACCAATGATGAATTAATCAAGAAAGCATATACTTTTATCAATCATGTTAAAGATGTAATTACCTGAATTCAATATTCAACTCAAAAAAATGTTTAATCTTGATGAGACTGTCATTTTTGCGGACTATCACATCCAATGCTGTTTCATTCACTAATTTAAGTGAATTAAATTGTGAATAATTATTGCAGTTATTCTCAACCTTCTCTTTCAGGAAAGCATTTTATGTCAGGAAGTTTATTGATATCACTGGCAAGATCTTGCTCCAGCCCAGTTTTATCAAATATTGTTTTACAAAATATAACCTATTATATTAATTTTCACTTACATTTCAGGTGACCAAACACATTTTAAGAAACAGACAACCTCATGAACAATTAAGATACTCGAAATTAGTGTTTAATTTATGTTTAATTATCTCTTAGATCCTTCTTGGAATGCTTTAATAAAGATTTTTAATCTTAGATGTTGGAATCATCGCCCACTACTCCACCGAATTCTTCCACATTGCCTCAATATTTTATGGTCTACACATAGTAACTTAGATCAGCCCACAATGAATGTTATGATTGAGCCGATCAATCACTCAGTACGAATAACTTGAAAATTTCCAAAAATGAAGTCACCAATCTTGACTTATGGCATGGACCTCAACCTTGTTGTTCTGTGCCTCATATATTGGCAACAATTCTTTCTTCAGTACATCCTAGTAGGCATCAGAACTCATCCGATTCCGACACTTTATGAGAATTGTGGTACCATCTTCTTTGATTTCACGCCAAATCATCAAACTCTTTCCTCCAAATTTAACAGTTTTCGTGCTATATTTTGGATTATACCTGCATCTTTGCGGTCTGCAGCGACATTTCCTTCTTCTAGAGAACAATTTTTATCCGGCTTTCATCTGTAAAAATCACCTCATTCCAAAAAGAATAAAGCAGTTATCTTTCTGATCTTTTTGTATATTTTGGCTTACGACCACTTTTATATAAGTTTTATAATATTCCATGTTGTTGCAGCTTCCCTATAAAATGTTGAAAACCATTCCTTTAAATATTTAGTTCATTTGAAACTTTCCGCTGAGACAAGCCCTCTTTCAATTTTTAATTACAGGGTGTCCCATAAGTTCCTGCGGAAAGTAAACTTAAATATTTCTTAAGCAGATTGGGATATTTAATCGCTTGCTTTATGAGATTAAAGAAAATCTTTTAATTTTTTTTTCATATAAAA
Source organism: Bipalium vagum (assembly GCA_037834085.1). NCBI lineage: Eukaryota > Metazoa > Platyhelminthes > Tricladida > Geoplanidae > Bipalium > Bipalium vagum. The sequence goes on along the minus strand of JBBMKC010253277.1, from coordinate 1,996 downwards.
ATATTTACAACAATTGTTCGAAATGACTACCATTAACAAACTCATCCTTTTTACAATATTTAAAAATACGCTATTCAAAGTTTTTGTAGTAACACTTTTTATTTCTTCGGTAATTTTTGTTTTCCAATCGTCAATATTTTTGATTTCAGATTTCTATATCTTATTATTTATATAGAAGTCAAGAGGAGTTAAATCTGGTGAACGTGGAGCCCATCGAATTGAACCACCTCTCCAATCCACCTATTCGGGAAATGAGCGTCAAGATACCGTCATACATTTGTTGAAAATGCGCAGGAGCTCCATCTTGCTGAAATACCAGAGACCATACTCTGTATATTTTCTTCATTTCAAACATAAAGTAGTCTTGAAGCATTGAAAGATAATTTTGGTCATTAACCTTCAAAGAAATACCGACCGATAATTTTATTTTTTGACAAAGCACATCAAAAATTTATCTTCTGGGATTTTCTAGCAGTTTTAAAAGTAACATTTGGACTACTTTCTGACCAATATCTGATGTTATGTTTATTTACTAATCCTTTTAGGTAAAACGTTGCTTCATCTGAAAAAAAAAATTTCTTGAATATCCACATTTTCTAACATTGAGAACAGAGTTTTGCACATCTCAACTATGTCTTGCAAATCCTCTTTATTAAAAGATTTCAATGATAACTGTTCTCTCATAATTCGATGGGTTGTTGTTCGCGAAATGGGGCAGGTGGCTGCAACAGATCGAACACTGCATTGTGGGTCACTTTCAATAACTTCACTTATTTTCTGAACTTCATTTTCAGTGATCAGACTTGGTCTTCCAGAACTTTCACTATTTTCCACCGAGCCAATCTCACAAAAACCATGAAAAGTCTCTCTTATAGCACTTTCACTTCTTGAGGTTTTCCCAAATTCGGCATTTAATTTTAACAACACAAGTTTAGTTGAATTTGGCTATTAAAGGTACAATTTTGATTCTTAACTTCAAATTAAGCGACATTTACTAAATGTATTTTAAAATATTAAAACAAAACTTAGACTTACATACTTTAATAGAAATTTCAATCGATTAAATTTAATGAAAAGTATTTAAGTTATTTATTTATGGAACACCCTGAACTATAGTTTCCTAATATCTATTGATATCTTAGCCATGTTTAACAAAATGGTTTTTAAAATAAAAATAATTTATTACTTAACCATTAGTAAAATGTTTTGGATATAGATTTTTTTTTAAAAATTAATTTAATTCTTAAAATAGTTTATATATTTAAATAACATCTAATATTTTTATTAAAACGTCTTATTGTAAAAAATGTGTTTTAATAATTATAAAATATTTATTTGTAATAATTTTTAATGAAATATAAATCTAACATCAGCTTGTATCTAAATAGAAGAATTTCAAATCATAAAACTTCTAATTTAAACCATAATCTACTATTATGTTCATTTTTACATGGTGGTTCAAAACCTGGACGGTATGATAAATATTTTTCATGTTCATTTTCTAATCCATATTTCTTTTCCAATCCAAAAAAATATTAAAAAAAAAATTAAACCAATATAAAGAACAATTATTTTTTAAACATAAAAATTAATCAAAATAATAGAAAGATAATTTTAAAAACAAAAATAATTTATTAATCAAATTCTTTCAATAAATCAAATATGATATTGGGATCTTTCTTTAGAAAATTTTGCCTCCAAGCTCATTCTGCCAGGTAAGACTCGAGTATCATTCCATATATTCTCCTCAAAAGTTTTTTCTTGCTTTTTTAAGTTCCCCAGATAGATTCAATTCGTTAGATATTGGCACCTGTCCCTTTGTTCACAAAAATAATGTTTGTGATTGACTGTGCGATAAGTAAAATTTTATATGGACCTCTAAGAGAAATTACCGGAAGGAAAAAATGAATCCTTAGTACTGTTAAGATCCTAAGATGATGGATAAAAAGGATGTTAAAGGTCGGAGCGTAAATGTCTCTCAGGTCTTAACGGTTGA
>JBBMKC010253266.1:0-10232 GCA_037834085.1 Bipalium vagum | reverse complement strand
CCTCAGGCGAAGATGTCAAATCTTACCTGAAATCGTTTTTCCATCAAAAATACCAAAAGTGTTATGAAAAGTGAATCATGTTATTTCCCAAAACGCGGCAACCAATTGTCGATAATGATGAAAAATATTTTATATAATAAAGATTTTCTGTGTGTTTAAATTTTGCCTTTTTATTTCATAGTAAAAACCGACAGAACTTTCTTGACAACCCAATATAAAAAAGGTACATATCAAAATAGGGATATATAAAAATAAAAAATTATCACTTCTTCTAGGAGCTTGCGCTCATTCTCCTTCTAGTAATGGTTAAGGTTAAAAAATCAAGAAGGGTTCCATTTAAAAGATTACGTTTCATACTCACTTATAATTATTTATAATTTTCTATTATTACTTATAATTATTCATAATTATTAAATAATATATATTAATTAATATTAGTCTTTCAATTAGCCCCTTAAAAATTGAGGTTATCCTTCAATCCAAAAGAATTAATTTATTTTCCAATTTTGTTTTAATTAATCATCATTCCTTGTTTTAAAAAGGGAAATTAAATTATAAAATTTCAAGACTGGAGTGAATTAATTATGGATTACTTCTTTAGAACAAATCTTTTTTATTTCAACTATTACTGATAAATATATAATCGTTTCCGTTTTAAAGAATCGCTCCATTTATTATGTTCCCATCTGATTTCATTAAAACATTAAGTCATAAAAATATTCTTAAATATTACAATTTCATAATTTAAAATAATTAAAATGACAATTATTTAGAGCACTTTTAATCAATAAGATCACTTTAAGAGAGCGGTTGAGATTTATAGAAAAAAGAAAGTTAAGCATTTATTTTCTAAAAATGTACAAAAGTCGTTGTTAAAGAATTATGAAAACTCTTGAAATATTTTGTTTTAATGTTTTCATTTCACCTCCTCTTAAAAATTACTTAGGTTAATTTTTGTGGGAAATATATTAGTATAAATAAAGAAGGTTTTCATGGAAACAATATTAATCATAAGAAATGATATTTAAAAATATTCTCACTTTCCTAGCAATTCTTTTGTTACTTGCATGCAGAATGAAAGCATTTCTTGCACCACAGTCCATAGAACACGATAGTTTTGAAGTCATAGAAGGAGGTATAGAAGAAGAAGTAGAGGAGGAAGATGATAATGAAGATGAGGAAGACGAAGACGAATATGAGGATGATGATGACTACTATGATGAATGCGATGATTATGATTATGATGAAGAAGATGAATACGAAGATGAAGACGAAGATGAAGACGAAGATGAGGATGATTATGATGAAGAAGATGAAGACGAAGCTGAGGATGATTATGATGAAGAAGATGAATACGAAGATGAAGACGAAGATGAGGATGATTATGATGAAGAAGATGAAGACGAAGCTGAGGATGATTATGATGAAGAAGATGAATACGAAGATGAAGACGAAGATGAAGATGATTATGATGAAGAAGATGAATACGAAGATGAAGACGAAGATGAGGATGATTATGATGAAGAAGATGAATACGGAGATGAAGACGAAGATGAGGATGATTATGATGAAGAAGATGAAGACGAAGATGACAATGAAAATGATGACAAAGATGATTATGATGATGACTGTGATGATGAAGATGAAGATGACGATGAAGATGAAGACAAAGATGAAGAAGTCGATGACGATGATGAATAAAGCAACTTCAATTACTATATCTAAAATTGTTATCCAACGAACTTTAATGTAATTTGCATTTAAAAATAAAAAATATATTTATAATTTTCTTTATTATTTAAGTATGTTTGTACGCAGTAAATGATTGAAATTTTGAATCAATAATTGACTGGACAGTGGGTAAATTTATTCGTATGGTTAATTTTTGTATTACTCATTTTCGAACATTCAAAAATAATTTATGCTTACAATTCTAAAAACAACTATTTACATATTCTTATTCTTATTTTATATTTCCGGGATAGCTATTATACTTGGAAACAATAGACGTTTATAAGAAATGTTTTCGTTTTTAGTGAAATTGTTATTTTTTATTTGTATTATTATCGTACCGATAATTATTGGAGTATATGTAAGTGTTTTAAGCAAACGTTAAATTTATTTTAAAAACATTACATAAAATTTTCAGTCAAAGTATTAATTATTGTAATTGATCAACTTAGGTCAGTCTCGAAAATGTTCTGGCTATTTGCACGTGATAAAATTGTGAAACGATAGCAGTGTGAAAATTGCTTGTTACGGCCAAGAACCAAACTCCAGTGTCGAATGCTGAATTTCGAATATCGAATAAACCAAAATTGTTTTGATTTTTTAATTTTATTAATAACGAATTCCGAATATCAAACATTGAATGTCTTTTTCAATTTTTTTCATTGATTTTTCAAAAATTCTTTTTTTACAGTTAAAATTAAATTTGAAAATTATAATTATAATTCAAAAAATTTAATTAAATAAAATTGAATTATTTAAAAATTCCCAATATAATAATAAAAATATTTTTACTTTTCAAAATGAATTGATAGACATAATTAATTATTTTAAATATACTAACAATAAATTTTTATTAAATGTAAATTTTTTTAGCAATTTAAAATTTCTTTAGAAACAAATGAAATTGAAATCTTAATAAATCAATTTTATTCACAATCGGATATAATGAAGAGAAGAAAAAATACAAGATATTGAAAAATGTAATAAACAAAATAACATTTCACTAAATGTATTTAAAATTGATGACAATAAAATAATAATTCCAATTCATATAGAACATCTTATACCTCATTCCAACGAGGTTCGATATCCAGTGTACATAGAAATAGATATATTAAATTATAAATGAAATAAAAAATAAAGTTTTATTTATTTGTATCAGCCTTTCAAATAAAAATTTGAAAATGTTATTTGGGTTTTAACAACTCTTGTTTCTCAAATTGTTTAAGTTCTTATTTTAAAGAAAGATGTTTACAATATTATGATCCTAATAGTTTATATTCTATTTTATGAAAAACGTTTACCAACAGACAAATTTTATGAAGATAAAAATGTAATTTATGAAAGAAATGAAGAAAATAAAATTATAGCTATATTTATGTAGTTGATTTGATATATACATCTGAAATAAAAAAGAAAGCAAAATACCTTCCCCTATGCCCAGAAAACTTTAAAGTTAATAATTCTTTTTCATCTAATTATCAAGTTAATATTAAACTTCAAATATATTTAAGGAGAAAATAATGCTTACACAATTTGATAAAAATAATTACATAGTTGAAGGTAGTTTATTAGATTTTTATTTAGATCAAGGAATGATATTAAGAACGGTGCATAAAACATAAATATTGAAAACATTTTATTTCCTAAAACAATTTATTGAATTTAATATAGAAAAAAAGAAGCTAAAAGAGATGAAGATATCTTTGAGGATTGATTTTTTCAATATATTAATTAATAAATTATTTTATGGAAAAACAATAGAAAATGTTAGAAAAAGGCAAAACATGGAAATAAATAGTGATTATAAAAAATTGAACTAAGTTCATCCAAATTATCATCTTTATTTTTTTAAAATATAGTTGCATGTCTATGAAAAATTGTAATATAAAATCTGATAAATTTAATTATGATGGATTCTTTATTTTGAGTACTTTAAATTAATAATGTATGATTTTGTATATAATTGTTTAGAAAAAGGATTTTCAGGAAATATATATATAATAATCATTTTGGTGTTACAGATTCTTTATTTATTGAACTTATATTAAAATTTAAATGTTGTTTATGAAGTAATAATAAAATAAATAAAGAAATATTATTTGAAAATCAAAAAATTATAATTTTCTCAATCTACTGTGGCAACCATTAAATGCAATGACATCATAATATATCTGGTACGTGGAAAAACCTATGTTCAAATGAATTTGAGTTATAAGTCAGATTTATCATAAATTGAAAGGTAGAAAAACTGTACAATATTAACTACAAGAGCGTTATATGAGAAAAAGTAAGTGATCTACAGCTGATTCTTATATTGCCATATAAGAATTAATTATCAAGCTAAAAATATATATAACACAGATGAGACCGTATTATTTTATATGTATGTATTTATTTTATTATCCAATGGACATTTAATTTTCCAAAAATGGATCCAGTAGCTAGTTATAAAAATTCTAAAGAAAGTTAACTTCCTAATTTTAACGAATGCTAACATTTTATTAAATGATGAAAATAATATTGATGAGATCATGAAAAGAGAAGATTTTGACCTTTTTGTGAATCTCATAAAGAAGAACCTACGACATCGATACTAACAGACATGGATATCTGTTTCGCCAAAATGATTCTTTTACTGAAACTAACTAACTGATGAAGTGGAAAAACATATCAACGCTTAAGATGATTTATCCTCTGGCTTATACATTTACGAATACCTTCAAGAAACAATCTTTGTGCTGAAATAGAATTAACTTTGTAATTGAAGATGGCATATTAAATAAATCACAATCCTATAGGCAGTTAGGACTTATACTGGACTTCTTTAAAACAAATTATATGATATGTATGTTTTATTAGTGTTTTAGAATAAATATTCTTTTTATAATAATTATTGTGTAATCGTATTAAGTTAACTTCTTTTAATATGTTATATGGGTTATTACGACAATTTTTCCATGTACCGGCAATAAAGTATTAAGCGAAATCTATTGTATTATTTTTTGTAAAATCCCTTTTAGATTCTCTAAAATCAATAAATAAATAAATAGGTTTTAGGAATATTATATAATTGTAATGTTTGTGTACTACCATCTGTTAAATTTCTTTTTTCACAAGATCGAGATAAAAAATTAACATTTATAGATTTTTCATCATCTATTCTACTTATAAGATTTAATCCCTAATCTCTTGATTAGAATAAAACTTTCCATTTATAGAATAATATGTGGGCTGTTGCTATCTTAAGAAAGTTCTTATATCATAGAACTTACTAAATATATCCACCCCATATTAATACTCACTCATATTAATGTATTTATAGTAAGTTTCATTTTTTGAATCATGCTTATTTATTTTAAATATTTTTATTAATTTGATTGGTTAAGATTTAATTAACTATAACCCACAATTTATACTATTAATGTTAAATTTATTTATTTTAATTAAAAACAAATTTATAATTTAAGTATTATTATTTTCTTAAAATATAATATAAAATATAAAATGACAATAAAAAGGATCATAATATAAAAAGAGAATAAGCCTAACAAGGCTTTTTCATGCAAATTTCACAATTAAAAATATTAGTGATATGTCCTATACGTGCTTTGGAGAGTCATCCTCCATAACCTCTTGCTCTGGTATAGCTGTTTCGGCTCCTTTGTGGTCTTTGAGTTTGATTTGATGGGTGCTGGGACCTCTTTTTATATGGATCCCAACACTTTTAAATCTATGGCAATTAAGTCATATTTGTCAATTCTAGTGTTTCTATACAGGTTTGACTGTAATCAAGATTGTCATGACCAGCTTTTTGAGCTGATAAATATTTTCTAAAAGTTACAAATTGATCAACTAAATATTTTGTTTTATAAATTTTATATTCTTGTCCTTCTCGTTTTATCAGATTATTTTTAAATACTACATTTGTTATATTTGTAATATATTTACATTTTTTAGATAATTAACTAAATCCTTATGTTCAATTGATTTTTCTCGTTTTTGCAGAATGAAATTTTTCCTCTATCAAATATTTTAAATTATCGGTTTTATAAATTTTTATCATTTGGTTTTTGATCATTTGGATTACTATATTTTAAAAATGCTTTTTCATTTTCTTTAATAATTAAAGTTGAAATTTTAAATTAATGTTTAAAAAAGTATATAAATCCAAAGTTTAAGATGATGGAATAATATCTATTGAAGGTTTTTTATTGTGAGACACCAAACCACTTTGTGGTTTATCTATTACATTTCCTTTATTATCTTTTTCATTTTTTGAGCTAAGTGTATCAGTAACTGGTTTATGGAAATATGTTAAATCTTGTTCTAATTCTCTTTCTGTTTTCCATTGATTTAATTGATTAGTTTCAATTTTATTATGTTTTTCTATTAATCTTTTTAATTTTGTAATTCTTCTTTAAGATGAATTGAATTTTGATTGTTAGAGGCTACGCCTCCCGGAATTTCGTTTTTATCTATTCTTTAAAAATAAAAATAACATTTTCGGCCAAAGGCCTTGACAATATCGTTGGAGTATACAAGCTTCGCATCTTCACTCTATACTCTTTTTAATCTATTTTTTCAATTCTGCTCTCGCATCGTGAAAACTTCATTTCACTTCCTTTTTAACTAATTTTTTTACAGTTTCAATAATAGTCCCTTTTTTTAGTATTTTCTTTACATTCAGTAATTATTATTTTTGCTTACTCAATTTTTTCATTAGATAATATTTTATCTTCTAATGCTTTAAATTAAAATATATAAAGTTTATTAATTGATGATTCTACTGATTCACAAATTTCTCTACATATCTTTTTCTTTATAAAAGTTATTCCTGTACTAATTGTTTCTCCAATAAATAAATTTACAGCCTCAAAAATTAATGTTGAAACAGGAACATAAACTAATACACTTTAAATGTTTATTAAATGTTGGTATTTTAGACATAATAGCAGTTCCTATTAATAAAATTCCTCCAATAAAAATTTTTCTTAATTTTAAATGAGAATCTATAGAAATATATTATAATTTTTTATAATTATCTAATAAATCCTCTAAAACTTTTTTCTCATTTAAAAACTTTTCAATTTTATTTTTTCTAATTGCTCAAAATTGGATTTGAGTCTCTTGTATCTTTTTCATATATAAATTTATTATTTTGTGAAACAGGATGAATAGGAGCAGTTTCGTTTTGCATCATAAATTTTTTCATTATCAAATGTTTTCCATTTTTTATAATAAAAATTTTTTAAAAATTTAGAACTCTACATTTTGAAGTAAATTAAGGTAAAAAGATTTGATAAAAATTTCTATTTCTTTTAATTCCTTATCTTTCAAATAACGATGAGTAAACATTTATCAAAATGCATGTCAGGCTTCGTAAATTCAAAATATTGCATTTGTTTTATTAAAGCGGTTTAAGGATTTTAAATGTATTTCTGGATATTTTCCTGTTATAAATTTTGCTAAGAAAACAGTATTTGTAATTGTTAATTGAATTTCACCACCTGTTTTATAAAAATATTTTTCTTATATTTTTTCATTAGTACTTTTATAAATAATATTTTTTAAAATCTATATTTGTATTTTATATTTTAAAATACTTTTATTACAAGCTTTACAGCAATATTTTTATCCATTTTTTAAAAAACAAAATGATATATTGATGAGTGATGTTACAATTAAAAATTAAAAAATATAAGAAAAAGAGAAAAGGCTAATTGAGTAGTTATTTCAAATTCCATATTCGGTAGTCGATATTGTGGTATTGCAATATTTGATATTTAACGTTTGGTACTAATAAAATTGAAAAGTAATCAAAATTAATTTGGGCTTATTCGATATTCGGTATTTATAAGATTCATAAATTTGAAAAAAATCAATACCAAATTGGGTTTATTCAATATTTGGCATTCGAAATTGAAAAAAAGAGAAACAAATTTGTGGGACTTGGACATTGAAAAAATCAGAACTAAATTTGTGGGGTTTGGGTGTTTGGCGCAATTAGACATTTCCCCACTACTACCGCTCAATTTCCAGTTGAAAATTCGACTCGCAAGCCAAATTCAGTTCTACCATTATCAATTCTTAGAATTTGAAAATAATAATCATTATCTAAAAGGAATTCATTATTCAAAAAACGTTATCATTTCAACTATAATTAGAATTATGATCAAATGTAATATTGAAGAAAGAGCCTATTTTAATGATGAGCAAACAAATATTATTTTTGATTTTCCATCACATACTGTTAGAGAAGATTATAGAACTATTGAAATACTATTTTTCCATTTTATTAACCTTTAATTACAAGAAATACTTCTGAAATAAAATTTAGAATAATTGGTAATAATAAAGAATTAATAAATTGTAATGGAAAAGAAATTAATTTTACTATTCACCACAAACAAGAATTAATCACTATCATAAAAAGATATTTGAACAGATTTTAGAATAATTATGTTAAGATTACAATCTGAATATGCAGGCCTTCCATAATTTCCATCAAAATGATCATGATCATTAATTTATTCATAAAATTATTTCCAAATGGATCATGAGCAACAATTTCATCTTTAATCTTCCTTTCACAAAAATGACAAATATTATTATTTGTAAAATGTTCCTTTAAAAATAAAATCGATAATAATTCAGGGATCACCGAAATTATTTCCGGGGAAAAAAGTCCAGTCTTGACATCAACCTACACACCAATCTTAACTCTTACTAGGCAGAAGATGATTGAGCTCAGGTTTCAAATGAAACAAAGAGGACGATGATTACGGTTTATTGGTCCATATTTGGATTAATTTATTTAAACTTATTAAAACCTTGTGAACATTCATACAGTAGCGAAATTAAAATAATTCAAGGAACCGTGGTTCCAATGTTTTTTACTATGGGGAATAACAAAAATTGGTTCAATTGTTACTTACTTTTTGCGACACGAAATCAATCAAATAGAATTTTTTCACTGTACAAAATATGTAATAAGTATCAGATTAAAATAAAGTATAAATTTGCAAACAAGTCCCTGATTGATTGAAAAATAATTTATTAATTATATTTATTATTAAAAACAATCCTCTCGTTCTTAGGCTCAGAGGTCCTCGATTTAAGAAGAAAATTTTTCTCACTGCCTTACTTTGCGTGTGAAATAACAAAATAAAAAGAAAAAGGTAAAAGGAACGGAAATAAAAAATTATATAATCCTCAGGCCCTGGCCTGAGTATTTATTTATTTATTTAAACAATGTATGCCTTGTCTGACGAGACACACTTTTGTTAATTAAAATCAAGCAATAAAATAACTTTATAAAAATTTCAATTATTATTATTATTATGAATCGATTTATTAATGTTTTATTTTCGAGAAACTAGTCTTGATAACTCTTGGTTTCAAGCAAGTATTAAAATTAGTGACGTTTGATAAATTAATTCAATAAATTTATTAAAATAATAAAACAATTAAAATGATACTGTAAATTGAATTGTAAAATATATATTAAAATATTATTGCAATAAAACTTTGTTACACAAGTGTAACAAGTTATAAATATATTAAAGAATAAAATTTACTGTAAAAATAACCAAAATGAACTAGAGTATAAATCGTTTATTGATTGAAAAGATCCCTTTATATTTCGTGGCCGTTTACACTCTTTATTTGCTCTTATATAGCTAGGTGAGTCCTGACTGAGGTGTGGGTCTTTTATAGATATCGAATGAATGCTTAGCCTGCTCTATTTGTTTGCTTCTAATGTGGGCCTTTTGTTGAATAGTTTCTGCTTCTTGACGCTGATATGGGCTTATCGTGAATAGTTATTGAATGTACAGACTTGTCAGTATAATATTTTTTTTGTTTCTGCCTGAGAACTATTTTTCTTATCTTTTTATACTAAACTTTCTAGCCTATTTTACTTTTAAAGCAACTTTCCTTTTCCTACTATAATTTTTCTACTCATTCTTATTACTATTTTTACCGTTCTTTTAATTTTTACTATAAAAATTTTACTTAATATTTATTTTTGGTAACCTTTTGTTACTTTACTAAAACTTTCTTTGAATTCCCAAAAATTTTCCAAATATTTAACTCAATTCATTACTTTATATAATAATATAAATAATACAATAATACAACAATATAAATAATAAATAATAATTTATATACAATGCCATCCATATGTTTTGGGCCACCCTGTAAAAATCGAAATAATTGTAGATTACGAATTATATTAAGTTATTTGTTATGTTAGGGCGTTTTTAAAATTTTGATGTTATTTAAATATATAACCTATTTTAAGGATAAATTAAATTTTTAAGTAAAGTCTATATGTACAACATTTTCCTAATGCTTAAGTAATATATTTTTTTAATTTAGAAATTCTTTTGTTAAATATGGCAAAGATATCCATAGATATTAGGAAACTTGTGATTAAGAAATTGAAAGAGGGTTTGTCCCAGAGGAAAATTTCAAATGAACTCAATATTTCAAGGAAT
>JBBMKC010253255.1:0-10233 GCA_037834085.1 Bipalium vagum | reverse complement strand
TAAATGAGGTGCAAGTTGTCGGAACAATTCCACTCTGTATGGCGACTTTAAAAAACCTTTTTCATGCTGCTGATTAACAATAATAATTTATTACCAATGATGCCAATAATGGCTATGATTTTTTTACTTAATAGTCAGAGATTCTTAAACTACCTATTAGGTTATGGATTGTAAATAAATAGTTCTTATATTTTTCTTTAGCATTGTTATAATTATCAAATTTAATACTATTATGACATTCTTTATTGTAGTCTCTGCTGTATAAAAATTACTTAAATTTTAAAATTTGTATTTAACAAATTTTTTCAATTAATGTAAAGTTAATTAGGGTTTTTTTTCTTTTGAAATTTTATTTTTTAATTCTATGAAATTTAAATCTTTAATATAAGTTTCAATAAGTGAGTAAATACCTACAAGTTTATTTACATTAAAATATTCAAAAATGGTCTAAATGATTTAAGAGAAATACAGATATTAATCATTTGAAGTTAAAATATTTTTTTAGCTTGATATACAGAGTTAAGGATTGAATTAGACAAGTACGAAGTTGAATTTTAATCCAGTGCGGATCTCAAATGAAATGTAGTAAATTTAAATCACATTTGTTATCAATTGAATTAATCTCATCTAAGACATAAAACTCAGTATAAACTCTCTATCACCATGAACTGGAGGTTTACGAACTGTCACCTTTATGTCAATTTTTTAAAATCATCAACAATTACAGTTGTCTATTCAATATGATGAAAATACTTAAAAGTAAAAATTAACATTTTAGTTGACCAATGATTGTACAGCCAATTTGAGTTACTATCTAAACTCATTGTACATCAATAAATCTTTTTAAGGATTGAGCGCATTATTTTTATCTATTTAGTAAACCATATGAATATTAATCTTTCAAATTATTATTTAATATAAGTTTTCTAAATAATAATATAAATAAATGAATTATTTTAATTTTTAAAGAGGGAAACAAAATTTTTTTAATTTTTTAAAGCATTTTAAAATTAAGTTAAATTTAACAAAAATACCAGTAAGAATAAATTCATTAATAATTATAGTTTAATTATAAATTGTTATTTTAACGTGACAAATATATAATTAATTCCAACATTTTTTGTTGATAGGTTTTTCAGATATTTGCCTTTAATCATTATTTGATATATTATAAAGAATTTCTTGAAATTAAACTATTTTTAACCAAATTATATGTAAATACAATATTTATTAAATAACAAATAAGTTTAAATGTGCTTAATTAATGTGTTGCCTCATAACATTTGTTTGAAATAGAAATTTAAATTTTAAGTTATTCTTAAAATATGCAATTGTCTCCAGAATATAAATTTAATTTGAATCAAAATATTTTACCAGGAATGGTAAGTGTTGGAACTTCAGATTCAATATCTACATTCCTGATTGCAGCTCTAAATGGTGGCAAAGTATAAAAAACTATTTAAAATATATGATATTGTGACTGTTTTTTCACTTATAAGGTTCTTGTCACAAATCTCTGGACTGCAGCTGGTAATATGAGTCAAACAGATGTCAGTTCAAATATATTGAATATTAATCAGTCTATTCTTTCTATTAGAACTGGACGGTTCAATAAATTATCACCCGATAAAGATTTAATATTTGTAGGAACTGGAGCCAGTCTTTTAGTTTATGATATTGAAAATAATTCAGATATATTTTACAAAGAGGTATAATTTCTTTTGCGTAATTAAATAGTACAAAGGAAAATAAATATTATTTTCAATAATAATTTTGCTTATAAATTGTAAATATTGATAGTTCAAATAACATTATAATAGATAAATTTATTCTTTTTTCTTAGACTTTTTCTTTCGATCTTCTATTTTAATATTGACTGAAAATCATTTTCACTGCGCTCTAGAATAACAGTCAACTATGAACGTGTTATCCATTAATTTCTCATATTTCCACTTAATTTTTCTATTGATTTTATTAAAATTTTAACACAAGCAATTGTTTTTTCTTCTTTCTATTTTCTCTTTGCCTATTTTATAAACTCAGTCTTTTAATCTTGAAATCAAAAGATCTTTTGCACCCGACAACTTTTCATTTATCCGTTGATTGTTGCTCAAATGGTTACCCAATTGAAAACTTTCTGGTTTTCTGAACAGTATTGTTTCATTTTTGCAGATCAATGACGGTGTCACGTGCTGTGAAATTGGAAAGCTGGGCGAATCCGACGATAATGTGGTCGTAGTTGGTGGCAATTGTTCTCTGGCTGCATTCGATCACACTGGACAAGAAGTGCTTTGGTCGGTAACTGGGGATGCTGTCAGTTCATTGGCCATTGTTGACATTGAAAATTGCGGATTCAAAGATCTGATTGTGGGATCAGAAGATTTCGAAATTCGCGTTTTTCATCAAGATGCAATTATCAACGAAATAACTGAAACAGATGTTTGTGATGAAATCTCAAAAATTAATTTATTATTAATTTTATTATTATTATTATTATTATTATTATTATTATTATTATTATTATTATTATTATTATTTTATGATTATTATAATACTATAATATATAATATATTATAATACTATAAATACTATCATATATATTTAATATTATTATTATTATCGTTTTTGTTATCAGGCCGTCACTAATCTCTGTCCTCTGGATGGTTCCATGTTCGGCTATGGATTGAACAATGGAACTGTTGGCGTGTATGATCGATATAATCGATTGTGGAGAATCAAGGTTATTGATTGTCTTTTTATGGATTTTTAGTGAATTTATTATATTATATTTATATATATTATGTAATTTTAGTCCAAGAGCATTCCAACGGTTATCATGGGGTTCGATATCAATGGCGATGGCATAATAGAATTGATTACGGGTTGGAGTAATGGTAAAGTACGTCAATTGTCTTTCGGATGAATATTATTGATTGATTGATTTTTAGATTGATGTGAGAAATATCGATAATGGAGAGGTGATATTCAAAGATAACATGAAAACGTCCATAGCAGGAATCAATATTGTAGAGTTTTTTTCCAATATGTGTTGACTTATTTTATTGATTGTTAATAATTTAGGTAAATCATCCCCAGTATCAGGGGGAAATGTTGCTCGTTTGTTCCGTTGAAGGAGAAGGTGATTTTTTTATTGATTTATTGTGGTTATTGGATATTGATCTTTATCGAAATTAATATTTTGAATGAACTCATTCATCTTCAAAGATACTGGATTTAAGTTTGTTTGATTTTCTAATATATTGAACTATATATTAATTTTTGTGAATTTAAAAACTAATCTGGATAATCATTTCAGTACGAATTTATAAGAAGTTGTCACCGGGAACCGGTCCGTCCAGTGATGGGACTACTAATCAAGATTTGATCTACGATCTGACTTTGAGGAGACAAGTTAAGTTTATGGAATTTTCTCTTCTTTTGATTTCTTTAACGTTTTTTTGCATTTGTTGGTTCAGAATTTATTGATGGAGTTAAACAGTTTCGAAGAGATGTCGCGCCTGTCCCAAAATCCCGACATGGGTTACGTACAATCAATACCAGTCAGTTATTATTATTATTATTATTTTTTTTGAATTATTGGTTTTATTTTTAAGACTGACACGACTGTCAACGTCACAATGTTATTGAATGTCGGAGTAAACAAGGTAAGTCAAATAATGAAGTTTGGATGGTTTTATTCATCATTGAACTATTAATCGACGGTATTTAGGGTGTCAATCTTCTTTTTCAAACCAATAACGGTAAGTGAAAAAATCGATTTAACTTCTTTAAGTTGTAATTTAATGGCTCCTTTTCTGGTTTTCCGTTCGGTCAGATGTTCTCATTCGATGTGTGATGATATTTGCCGAAGGAATATTCAATGGAGAATGCCACGTTGTGTGAGTTTGACATTGACGGCATAGGAATTATTGATTTTATTTCTCTCTATATCATTGTGCTCAGGCATCCTCCAATAAATAAACTGTCCTCTCAGCTCAATGTCACAATCTCATCATCGAAAGATATCGCAGTAGATTTGCACATGAAAGTCATTGTTGGTTACAAAACCGGGTAAAATCAATAAATAATGATTATCTTTTATTTTTTTTAATATTATTGATTATTATTATTATTATTATTATTATCGCCATTATCATTATTATTATTATTATCTTTCCCTTTATAGTTCTCTGTTCCACGTTTTCGAAATGATCCGATATTTGCCACGGTTTTCCATGTACCAATATCTGACGTCAACCGATAAGCCATTCATTCGACCCTCGGGATTTGTTCAGTTTTCCGTGCAGGAAAGATTGCACAGGGTTTTTCTTTCATATATAAATCAATAATTATAATCATCCTATTTGTTTGAATGTTTTATTAAACTTGTTTTTGTGATTCCAGTTCGTTTTGTGGGCCAACCAAAACTTCCTTTTTGAATCGGAACTGGAACTCGTTTCAAAAGACCAAACCGAACTAAACCTGCGATTCATTTCCATTCGTGAAAATTCCGAGCTTGAAGTAAATATCAATTCAAAAACCAATACGGTACCGATTTCGAAACATTCAACTCGTCTTAACTAGATTTTTTTGAATTAACGGTCTCAGGTGACCGTTGCCACTGATAGCATCGAATTGGCGGGTAGCATCGTTCAGACGTTGGTGGAGTATTTGAATTTGAACGAATTGGCCAGCGTTTGTAATTTCCCCAAAGAGTTCGTTAATCTAAACGAAATAATCACGAAAATTGACGGTATTCAGGCCAGTCGTCGACGCATGACCACCGACATTGCCGACAATTCCAATATCATCAAGAATTTTATCGTGCGAGCCGAAGATTGTCGCATAATGAATCACATGTAAATTTTGTTCACGTTTGCTTCTGGGGAGAGATTATTGATTTTTCATATTTTTTCGGAATTATCTCTTTATTTTCTTTTTTCTTTCGTTCAATCTTTCTCTCATTTCCTTTTATATTTTCTTTCTCCTTTTCTATTTTCTTTTTAAACATCTCTTTTTTCGTTTCCCTTTCCTCTAGCACTATCTTATCTTTCTCTTTTTTGTTTTTTCTTTTCTTTCTTTGGATTTCCTATTTAACTTTTCATCAATCTTTATTGCAGGATCGGCGTAAATAAATGCTTCACAGAATTATTTCACTTGAACAAAGATCTCATCAATCGATATCGAATTCGGTGCAACAATTATCAAGAACTCTTGAATCATTTGAAATTCATCAATCTTTTCATTCAACAAGGGGGCAATCTTAGAAGTAATGCTTCTTCCTTTTTATCTTACTCTTCATAAATCACCATCACAGTCATCATGGCATCTTGGAAATAACGGAAACTGATTAATAATAATAATTCGAAAAAGTCAAATTATTTTTACACCGAAAATATTGCCAATCACAAAAATGTTTCTCCATAATTTATATTTTTAATTGAATAAGTGAAATGGACAAAACATCAAAACGTCTTTTAGTTGACTGACTGATCCACAGTATCAAAAGTTTCTATGAATTTATGGTCCAAAAAGCGATAACGGAAATGTTTCTAGTTAATGCATAAATAAACTTTCGGTTTGGATGGAAAATAAATAAAAATATATATTTACTACAGTAAAAATTGAAAACATTAAACTACGATGTATTTTCTTTTGCACTGGTTTTCCTAAATCCTCGATATAAAGAGCTTAACCATACCACGGGAAATTTTAATTGTAAAATTATATATATAACAGATTGTCAAATATGAAATTTGAAAAAATGAAATACTGTAATTTTATTGATAAACTGCAAATGCGATGAATTATGTTATTCATCAAAGTATGTAGCAATATCGTCTACACTTACCATTTAAGCGGCAATTTGTTCCGATCGCTCATGTAAAACACTAGTGGGACGAGTCACAGAGTTTCAGGAAGGCCAGTTTTTCATCATTGTCCACATTAAATTTTTTCCTAATAAAAATTGCGAAAGAAATGGTAGTCAGTGGGTACTATATATGGTGATAATGGAAAGTTATTAAAAAGATCTAATCTCAAGTTCTGTAGTTTTGCCAGTCATTTGTGCAGTAGCGTTATCTTGAATTCATAATTTATCACACCATCTCCAGATCACAAAACACTCACCAACAACTTAATTAACATCAATAATAATAATAATTGATAATTGATCATTCTCGTTGAAAAATTCATGAAAATTGTTTAATTTCTAAAGACAATTATTTGTTTATGCGTATTGTTTCAGCGGGCAAATATCGCACCCAACTTGTGGCACAATGTCGACAAGCAGTGAAGAATAATCAACTCATTCAATTGGAAAAGCTTATTAAAACGGGAGCCGATTAATTCGTTAGATATAAATAGTTATCATTTTATTTAACCGATAAAGTTTAACACATCCATTAATTTCTTTGCAAATAAATTTTATTGTTCTGAATGAAATTCACATCTCTTTATAATATAAGAAATATTTTTAAAAAAAGAAATTTAATTTAATTTTAATAAAAATTTTTAAATAAATAAAAAGGACCTGTTATAAGTTAAAATTAGTTAAAAGAAAATTTTGAATGATATTTGTATCAACTTTTCAAATTTATGTTATCAAGTTGGGAATACAGAGAGAAAGTAAATTTTGATTAATAAATTAAAGGTTAAAAAATAAATATGGAAAATGTTATGATCTTTTGAAAAATAAAAAATATTAAAATTTAAATAAGCTAACTAATAAAAGGTAAAATGTATCTTTCTTAATGTTCTTGATGTTTACAGATAAAGACTATCAGATTCAAGTAGAATATATGACATTTTACAGATACTGGTTAATATTTGCTGAGATCTCCTTAGAGTATCGATCAAATAAAAATGTTTATCTTATGTTCTTAATTTCAAAGGTAACGTATATTGAACATTAGCGAACGCAACCATAAGATATTTTAATCAGATCCTTGATGAGCTTGATTAGTATCAAACAGTCATCCATAAAGTTTAAACGACATTTATTGATTTTAGAAATGAGATAAGAAAGTTTCACAGTTTAATTGTGCCTAGTCTTCCTTTTTTTAGAATGAAACCTACATATTTGATGCTGTAAGCAAAGAACCTAATATATCTGTTTTTTCAAGCACAAATCAACGTCTATTTCTGTTGTATTAATTTTAACGTATTCTCACAATTTCCATCAACCAAAGGAAAGGATTACTTTAGTATATTTCGTTTCTAAATATTTCTTTAGAATTATTCCTTTTAGTTTTTAATGATAATGATTTCCTTTTTTAATTTTAATCATTGAGCATATTGCGATATTTCACATTGAAGCTATGGAAGCTATCTGATTTCTAACCTTTAAGAAAGCTTAGGGTTATTTATTTTCGAGTTTCATTCGAGATAGTCATTATAAAGTAGATTGTAAAAATGTATGAACTTTAAAAATATATGGTTTTTATATAGTATTCTGGAAAAATAAAAAATTGTAAATATCAAAAATAATTAATGGGTTGATAAGTTTGAACACTGATGTAAGTATTTTAAAAATGACCTTAAAAACTCTTTATGAATCAGAAAATTCTTTCGAATAATAATTGATCAAACTTTACTTGTTAAATTTTAATACATAAAAAAGTATTTTTCATCTATAGATAAAGACAACCTTTAATCAAAATATTTTTAATAATTTATGAGTACATTACTTGATTTAAATATAATTTTTTTTATAAAACATTGATTAATTAAACACACTTTTGCATTTATTTAGATTTTGAATCAGTCTGGAAAATTAGAAATTGAACATCCTATAATGTGATAATTTGAAAATTCAGATTTGTAATTTAAATAATAAAATGGTGGAAATTAATAGATTCAGTTTTTAAAAATTCTGAAGAAAATATAAATTTTGATTAAATATGGAAACATGTTTGAAAACTTTAATAAATAATTTTTTTTCCAAAATTTTATATTAAAAAAAAAACAATAGACTTAAAATAATAGACCCAAGCTTTCACATAAAAATATAATTATTATTAATAATTCGAATTATCTCCTACTGAAAAATTTTATTCTTCATTATGAAAGAATACAATCATCATTTTCATAAAAATAACTAAAAAAAAAAGATTTGTTAATATGTAAAATAATTAGAAGCATAACATAAAAAATACTAATATTCTAGGTCAGTGCATGCTGTAAATCTAGGTGTTTATGTTGTAACATATGTGTATTATTATTCATTGGAAAAATAAAAAATAATTTTTTCATTTTCTTCATCAACTTTCGGGTTTTTATCAATCTGTTTCACTGTGTATAAACTTGTTTTTGAATTTTGGAAAATTTTAGAAAACTTTTTTTCTTATTTTTACCAAGATTGAATGAGAAACAATAAGTGTTTGCTCAGTAAAACAAATTTAGCTGTACGAGTTTTCTCTAGTAAAATTAAAAAAATATATTTCTAACGATTGCTCTAACAAATAAATACTTTTTCAGAAAGAACAGAATCTTACCAAAATCATTATTCAAGTCTCATCAAACTTTGATCGATAATTTTAATTAATGATCTTTGACCCAAATACAACACTTACAGAATAACGAAAATTTCATGTTTTATTCATATCGGAAACTTGTGAAACAAGATTCTTGAGCTGCAAATATAAATAGTACGAGTTTTTAAAATAAATCGATTAGAAAATATCCAACTAAAATCACTGACAGCTGTTGCTTTTCATAATTCTCAAAATACCAACTTAAAATTAATTAATTTGTACAAAAACAAATATAATTACTACAATAAGCGTACATATTTCTTTATATAAATAGCCTAATTTGTGCCACATTATAAGAAATTTTCAATCATTGATTTTTTCTATAAATTATAATTCTCTTGGTATTAAATTTTTAATTTAAGTTCATTTATTTATTTGTATTAATTTATTATATAGAATAAATGAAAACAGAACTTCATTAAAATTATATTTATTGTAAAAGCATGAAAAATTATCAACCCAAAATTAAAAATGTTCACTCTTCTGTTGATGCCAAATGCTAAAAAATATGACAAAATACACCAGAAGCAAGCACAAAATCACGAGTACGAAAGGGAGTAAATAATCCTGAATGAATATATAAGTTACTTGACTTTTACAACAGTAAAAACTTTAAAATATGAAGTTGTCTTGCGCTTTTCCGTGATTTCCTTTTGCATTTTGATAATTTTCTGATTCTTTTTAAAATTTGACATACCTTTTTTTAGAAATTATCATATAATAGCACAATACTTATTACCGATATTTCGACGATATGATTCCAAGAAATTTTTGGATTTATCAGCCAAATTCTTCCCCATATATGGTTGTGTGTGTTAGATAAAATAACTAATCAAAAAACATTTCAAAAATATCATAGAGAATTTAATTATTAAAACAATTGGAAAGTTAAAATAATTTCAATTTTCTAGTTCAAAATTATCACAAATTAATAAAAAAAGTGACAGTAGACATCGTTAATAATTAAAATTTTAAATTGTAAATCTTAAAATCATAAACAGCTTTTCCATATATATTACGTAGATTCTGATTGAAATTCATAAATCGAAGTAGAAATGTTAAAGGTCGTCAGTTTTTTAATTTTTTGCTGTTTTTGTATCAAAATTTTTTAAAAGAATCTGGTATTTATACATTTTGTGGGCTCTTGAATCATTAAAACAAGCCTGTCCGCTTTTTCAACAAACTTAACGTTTATTTGAGACAAATTGACTCTAAACTTTTTGAATAAATTCTGTTACATTTTCTTTAATTTTTGAAAATATTTTCATAGACATCTGTTTCAAAACTGGCAGTCGCCTTGAAGAAATATGTTTCGGACAAGTTCTCTTCAGGTTACAATTATAAATGTTCATTTCCTTTAAACACCGCCTCTAATAATTTGAATATAAAAAATATTATTTTTTAACTTTTACGAAAAATGGAAAATATTCTGTTTCTTGTAAATGAAAAAAAATATTCCAAATCCATTGTATAAATATTACTACTATGTCACCTGGGTTTTTATATTTTAAATCTTTTTGATTATAATTTCTCCTACGATTAAAGATTTTGTCATAGAGCTAGAATATAAAGGAATAATTTTTTTGCACACTTTTGTTTTCAATGAATTAAATTTAGATGGTATACATTAATATGAAAAATTATTAATATGTGGGAGGCTATATTTAGTAAGTTCTATAATATAAGAACTTTCCTAAAA
>JBBMKC010253244.1:0-10235 GCA_037834085.1 Bipalium vagum | reverse complement strand
AACAAGTCAACAATCTGCGCTTTTTGTTGTTTTCACTTAAGCAATGAGGAATCCATAACCCTTGACTATGGACTTTGTCTAATTCATGAAGATGAGTGGCAATGGTAGTGTGAGAGATCTGAGGGTGATCTCCGAAATGACGGGCTGTACACATAGGATCTCCCTTGATATGAGATAGAAGAACATTGTTATCCAAATTTGATGAACTTCCTCCTCTTCTTTGAAATATCAAAATTTTCGCCTCTAAATCTTTTAAATCATCTTTGACATTTATCTAGTGACAGATTACATTCAGGATAGGTTGTTGATATGTTTTAAATGCATTTAAGCTAGTTGATCCATTTTTAAATTCATATATCAAACAATGCCTTCAGTATTAATCTCAAATTAATTTTATCTAATTATTTAAAATGTTGCAAAATTATTAAATCAAACTAATCAGTAAAACAATATGTTACTAACATTAAATAAATAGTAATTATAAATTTTTTTATTTATTTTTGACAAATATGGTCTCAAAAATTAATTTGTAATATGTTGGATTTTGAACTTTACAACCTAATTTTTTTTCCTTTTTATTTGATTTGAGTTTTCAACCATTCTTTATGTTTTTTAAAAATATCAGATAATTTCAATTTCAATTCTTCTATAATTATTTTATTTAAAGATTCATTACAAAAAAATATTCTCAAAATATTTTCCAGTAATTGAATAACCTCTATTTCTATCACATGAATATTTAGGATTATAATCATTAGCACAACTGAATATAACGGTATAATCTGGTTTTTAAATTTGTGTAACTTTTTATAAATATTAATTTTTGCATCATTTGCATGAGAAGTGAATGCATATTTTAATTCTAAGCAAAATTTATTTTTATGATCAATGAAATAAATTCCTTTTTTCTGTTTTATAAAACAGCATTCTGATAATATTTCTTCATAGATAATACCCATTCTTGTTTGAATGCATTTTATTAAAAATATATTGGTAATCTAAAGGAAAAACTTAATTAATTTCATATTAACATTTAAATTCCAATTAAATTTTGGTGTTATATTTTTATTTATAATTTCTCTTATCTTTTCTCTACTGATTAATTATTTATTTATAATTATTGGTTTTTCTTGATTCATTATTTTTTAAAAAAATAATTTTTTTTCTATTAATATTTTTATTTATATTTTCTTTATTATTTTTTCTATTACTTTTTCTAGTAGTTTTAGTAGCAAAATTAGTAATTATATTTGTATAGTCGTTTTTTTTATTTTTTGGTTGATGTTTTTATTTTTGTTTTTTCGTTGAAATTGTTGTATTTAATCCTTGTTGTTTTTATTCATAGATATCGTTGTTTTTTCGTTGTAATCATTGTTTTTTAATCGTTGCTTTTGTCGTTGTTTTTAGTCGTTTTTTCGTTGAAATCTTTGTTTTTAGTTGTTGTATTTCGTTGAAATCGTAGTTTTTTCGTTGTAGTTTTTTTTTGTATTCGTTGTTTTTACTCGTTGTATTTTCTTTGATTTCGTTGTTTTTTCGTTGAAATCATTGAATATTTTTTAATGTACTTTTAGTCGTACTTTTTAAAAAACTAATTAAATCTGGAGTAATGAAACTTAGAAAATTTTTATATTTAATTTCACGTTTTTTAGAAAAAATACAATGAGTAGAAAATCCTCCTTTATTTTGAAACTCTTTTTTACAAAAAACACTGTAAAAAGTTTGTTTTTGATTGTATGTATTTTTTTCGTGAATTCGATTTATATGTCGTGTTAAATATCTTTGTTCAGAAAAAGGTTTATTACAAATAATATAAAGAATTTGTTCCATTTTTTTTGTAATAAAAAATATTTTTTCATTTTTGTAAAAGATGTTTTTTTTAATGATTTTTACTGATTTTAAACAAAAACATTTTTTTACATTTTTAAAAGTTATAAAAATGATGAGAAAACACTCAAAAAGTAAAAAAAACCCGAAAAAGAAGGTTTTGAAAATTTGATTTTTTTATGATTCCCCCATACCGTCTCCTTTTCCAAATTACTTAAAGGTAAAATTCATTTACTAAGGCTAAATCAGTTTTCGGAGCAAGTTTCAGAAAAAGCGCCACAAACTTGAGATTAAGCTACATTAATTTTATTTTCATAAAGAATTATTATTGATAATAATTGTAGAAGATTATTATTTTTAATATTAATAATTTTACAAATTTGAGTTTAGTAAACAGAATTCCGTACAAATTTAAAATACAAAATCGTTAATACAAACTTTCTATTATAAAACTTCAAAATAAAAACAAATAGATAGGAATCACTAAAATATAAAATGGTATTAGTCTTTAGTCAGATCCACAATTAAATTTGGTTGATTTGATTTAAAATTCTTATGTTTTATTTTCCTCGCCTTTCCTTATGTTACTGAATTTTGTTGAAATGTTGGGAGCCTCCAAATATAAATAGGGTGATAAATAAGTCTTTTCCAATTTTTAATGAAAAATATATTGTCATCAGAAATTTTATATTTACTGTGGAGACTACGTCAACGTCAACCAACAACAGCAGGATCAGGAGGATCAGCAAAAACAGTTCCAAACAATCCAGATATCCAATCCTAAAAAACTTCATTATTTGTGATCATAAACTTTATAATATTAGTGTTAACAATTATGTTACGCGTTTGAAAAATTCCTGAAAGAATTTCGGTAGATCTTCAAAGATATTTGATTCATGTTGTATTCGATACCTGTTTGAAGTTCTCGCAAGTTCTTGTACCTTAAATCTAGGTGGATAAACCAGCTGCCGAAGATGACTTCGGAACCAAAAATCACATGAGATAAGGTCTGGTGACCTACCAAGCCAATCAATGAAGCCCCGTCGACCAATCCATCTAATAAAAAAATGGATTGCCTAGCAGATTTGGAGTAATGAAGAGGAGCGCCGCCTAGTTGATAAAACATGGTTTAATAAATACCTTTGTACTTGCTCTTGTAAAATGTGGAAATATCTTTCAGTGTTCATTGTGAGATCTGTAATGGAATGAAGCAAAATCCCAGAATATTCAATGCAGACCCACATAGTAACAGTAGCACTTTTACCACTTTTACCAATTCTAACTTTTGGGTTTCTTGGTGACCAATAATGAAAATTATGTTTATTAATATTGCTGTTCAGAGAAAAGACACATTTGTTGGAAAAAGCAAGCTTCCGAATGAAGGCAGGATCTTGCCTAAACATCTCTTTCATATCTTGACTAAAATGTAATCGGCGGTCATCATTGCCATCACAGAGCAATTGATGATAAAGAGGTTTATAGATCAGGTGTTTGTTACATTTCAGGACTTTGTGAACAGTAACACGTGATACTCAAACATGTTGTACAATTGCTCTTGTTGACGCTGACGAATTTTGGGTCATATCATCCATAATAAGTTGGCTAACTTAATTCCCAGATGCAGATTCTGGTCAACTACTTCTTGATCGGTCCTTCAATAAATCACCGGTTTCGAGCAGTTTATTCTTCCAATTATGAACAGTTCTAGCAGATGGTGGGTCTCTGTCATATTTTTCTCGGTACATGCTCACATTCTTTTCAAAATTGAATGCAATAGACCATGATGTCATATAAAATTTTGTTTGAAAGAATATTCCATTAAATTACTGTTGAACTATAACTCTTGAATTTATCTATAAAATCATATAACAAAATAAACGCAATAAAATAAATTTCTGTTGATATTAAATATTATATAAAATCCGAAAGAATTTATTTAAACTTATTTAGACATTTTACAAAATAACAAATTACTGATATTTAGTAAAAAAAACTATTAGTTTTCTAGATAAGCACCATCAATATTAATCACATCTCTTCACTTTTGTTACAAAGTTTCAATTTCGTGAGCATAAAAATGACTGAGGCTTTTCTTTGAAGACAGTCTCAAGCTTAATTTGTATATGACCATTGTTATTGAATTTCATATTGGCAATATGGTTTTACAATGATAGTCAGTTGGCGCCACATCTGGGCTGTAAAATGAATGAAGCAGAACTTCCCACCCAAACTTTCAGCATTTCTGAGGTAATCTTTGCTCTATGTGCTGGTGCGTTGTTATGGAGGTATCTGACTTTTTCAATTTGTGGAAGAACTTCTTTTATTTTAATGTTCAGACAATCCAATTGGTCACAGTAGAGTTCTTTGGTAACAGCGGTTTTTTTAGAAGCAATTCCACCAGGATTCGGTTGCATACATCCCTCCAAACGCATATCATTACCTTTCTTTGGAATGATACAGGTGATTCGCCTGAACTCACATATGATCGTTTGTGTGTCACATTGTGTCACTTCTCATCTCCAGTAACTATTGAATTGAGATAGTGGAATGTGCAGCACTTGGTCAGCAATGAATTGCAAATGATGATTCGGAACATTTTGCCTTGCAAATTTGATCATAAGCCTTCGTTGTATTTTGAGCACTTTTGAAGTGATAAAGTAACAGCGTGCGAATATTTTATTTTAATAAATTGTTATTGTCAGTCAATTATGAATGAATAATGAAACTATTGATGAATATTATTGATTCTTTAAGTAGATCAAAAAAAGTATATGTGAATACTAAAATTTATTGTTTATTCAAGCTTTTTTCGAGAATAAATCGAAAATGTCAACTATTTGAATAATTACTCATTATTATAAAAAACAACCAAACAAAATCCAAAAGCCAGCATTATAAAAACTTGTTCGATGAACGACAACTGAAGCAGTAAATAAATTCATCAAGAATTATCTCAGCAAAAGTTATAACCTAACTTTTATAACCTAAAATAACAGTTTACATGAAAATAATACGATTACATTTATATATTCAAAATTTCTTAAACTTTTCATTTCTAATGATACATAGTTAATTATTTAAATTCAAGCTAAAATTATTATTACATTTCTCGTAATTTTTTATTTTTTTGGTCTTTTTAAGTTTTGGTAATATCGAAACATGAAAAATATATAAGAATTTGTTTTAATAATACATTCCGCACGAGGTTAAGAAAAATTTAAGCTTATTATTAAAAACTCTTCAATTTATTAATAATTTTTGACTCAATTAAAAGTAATAATTATAAATAATATGTATAGATCAAAACTATGTGAAAGTAAGTTTTAGCTTAATATTATTTACGGTTTAATATTTATTTAGATATTAATAGACTTAATATAGAAATGAATTTATTGAAAGATGAATTAAAATTAAAAGATGATAGTTTAAAAAGTTTAGAAAATGCTTATAGTAATGAATTTAAGATTATCCTTGCTAATTTTTCAAATGTCAACAATATAAATACAATTTTAAATAAATATGAAGTTTTGATTGATGAAAAAGTGGCTTGTACTTCTCAAATATGTGATGCAGTTAGTTTTTATATTGAAATTATAAAATTAGCCTAAATATCTTTCAGACAGAAATTTTTATTTTATCTTAACTTAATTCAGAAAATTCTATTTAGACATTGAAATTAATTAAGATCTCATTTTATAGTTTTATCATTACGTTTAATGTTAATTAGTTAATGTTATCTCATTTATGTTATTGTTTTAAATTTTTGAAATCATCTTCATGGTAGTGTAAGATTCATATCGATTATTTATTTTAAATCAAGACTTCAAACTTCACCAAGGTTTACAGACAAACTTCGTTGATAACAATACAACTTTGAATATTTGAATGATGTAATTCTAGAACTCGATTGATAATCATTACTTTTATTTTAATTCATGTTTATTAAAATTCTTAAATAGTATGAATAAAAATATCAATGGTTTGATTATACATACATTATTTTATGTATCAAATTTATTTAAAAGGTTTTTCTGAATCTTTTACAGGTAGAAGACTGTTTTAAAAGATGCAACCGAGATTCTTCTTTCATTTTGAAATATTACAGTAATATTTGATTGTTGATCTTAATAATGTTCAGTACATATATAATTCCCACAGGCTCTCGTGGTATGTTGAAGAAAATGGTGCCCGACATATATAATATGAACGATTATATAAACGAAAGGTCTGTAAACATTGTCACACTTAACTATTTTATATTTATAAAATTGTTAATCGCTTACAATTTAAATGAATTATTAGGGGGAAATTAATAAATTTTTTCAACTTAATCGCTTCATTGGGATAAATTAAAATTTTTATTTTAAATCGACAACCTGAAATTATAAAGACAAACAAGAGAGATCTCAAATAAATCTAGATTTAATTTATGCTTAGAAACAGTCCGATTTTCATCGAACTTGTCAATTATTAGTTTTATTTATTAATCAACATATTGTAACTGGTTATTTTATGCATTTACCATATTATTCTTAGAGTAATTTCTAGTTTCGTAGACTAATTAATTATAGGATTAATGGGAATATGATAATTA
Organism: Bipalium vagum; assembly: GCA_037834085.1. Taxonomy (NCBI): domain Eukaryota; kingdom Metazoa; phylum Platyhelminthes; order Tricladida; family Geoplanidae; genus Bipalium; species Bipalium vagum. Next base: position 3,817 of record JBBMKC010253244.1, on the reverse strand, counting down.
ATAATTTTGATAATAAAATATAAACCTATTTAAAAGATTCAAATCTTTAAAAATAGTTTAGTTTCAATAAACCTTAACTGAAAATTTTAATTTTTCGCTTTATTTATTTTTCTGTTAATAAATGCAAAAAATAATTAATTTTAATTACATTAATTTAGAAGATCGATAATTTCCAATTAGATGGTATTGGATTTTATTGATTATTAAAAATAATTCCATTTTTTATTCAAGTCATCAGCCATCTACCTTTAGCTAAAACACGCCAATCAAAGTTTTATATTGAATTACTTAAATTTGAATTTGTTATGGATTTTCAATGTTGCTTTCCAGTGATAAATGCAAATTATAATAAATCAATTTATATTTTACTAATATTTTGGTCAACTTTATAATTTTTGGATTGATTTATGTTTTTTATCAGAGAGAGATCTGTTTGCTTTTGTGGTGATATTGCATATGGAGAGATGGTCGAATGCATCGATTTTTCATGTAAAATTCGTTGGTTCCATAAACGGTGTTTAAAACTCAGTGTTGTAATTGATGACTTTACTTGGTTGTGTCAAAATTGTCGTAAAAAAACAGATTAAGCCTTCCTTACAATCTAAAGAGTTATATGTGTGATGTTGTTCAATAAAGTTTTTCTTATAATATAATTCATAAAAATTATTTTCTATAATTTTTTGACAGAAGAGAAAATTGTTTTTCAATTATTGTTTAGTATAGTTTAATAAATTTAAAAATTAATAATTTATCTTAATTCCCTAACAATGTTTTTACCCAAATGTCAAAGAAATAGATACACAGAAAAAATCAAAACATTTGTAAATCAATTTACTATTGAGGAAATGGAATACATTTTTAGCAGCTTGGCTCTCAATTTATATTTTGTCTATTCTAAATAAAGAAAGAAAATTTCTGGTAGCTTATACATAGTTTTCTGGACAACAATAGTGCATCTAATATTATTCCCATTTGAAAAATTGTACACAATTTCTAAGAGTAAAAAGAGTGGGAGTGAAAATATTTGTACTAAAAGAATTTTTTTAAAAAATTTTCTTAAATTTAAATTAATGAAAAATAAAACGATTATTTTTGGATAATAGTTTTAAACAAAGTTATTAATTTAATTAAACATTAAAACTAATAGTTTTTAACCAATAAACTCAGCAGGATATTTAGTTTAATAATGAATAAAAATAATTATTAGTGCATTTTACTTTGAATTATTAGAAATGGTTGACCTATGTAAATGGGAATACATAAAAAATACATTCAAACAGTTGAACTTCAGAGACTAAACGGATGATGGATGCATGATAAACTTCGTCTTTTACCTCCATATGTTTGATTCATCCAGAAGTTTTTGGAATAATTCTTTTATTATTGGTTTTTTTGAATATTCAACTAGCCATTATGTTTGATTTTATCCACTGCCTCATAAATTTGCTAAATAATATTTAGATGAATTAACGTCTGAAGACATTTAGAGAAAAGACGTTTGATAGACGTCGTGGTGCAAGGTGACCACGGATTAGTGGACAAGAGAGAAGGTGAAATTTTGTATGGCCTGGATTAATACAGAATTTAAAATTTTTTTGGCAGAAATAATCAGTATTAATACAATATTCATGTTGATAAATTTTAAGTGTAATGATTAGAAGATCAACTTTTGGACAAAAATAATCCTGAATCTGAAGCATGGATTCATAGAATTCCTATCAAAATTATTGCCATTAGAAATTGTCGTAAGGGACACGAAAGGATATGTACTAATTAGACATTAATCTGTTGGGTTTTTGAGAAATAATAATGGTAATAGTAATTATACTAATATTGAAAAGAATAATAATTAGTAGTAATAATAAAAATTAATTATATTATTTTATTTGGAAATTTAATAATAATAATTTCTAATTAATAATAATAATAATTTTTAAATAATATTAGTAAGAATATTTTAAAACTAATGATAATAATTTTTTTTGGTGTCATTTTTATAATGAAAAAATCCTGACAGGAATCCATTAGCCTCGACAGGAGACTATCTCGGCGTGGAGATAGTGAAGGGCTATTGGGAAGAATATCCGTCTCTGAGCGTAGGGATTGGTGATCGTAGACCAATCTATACGACTATAAAAGGAGACGGCTATTTCCGTTGATGCCCAGAAGTTTAGCCAGAAAAATTGGAGAAGACGCCGTTACAAAAGCCAGAGAAAAAGAGAAAACAAAAACAAGAAAACCGTTTGAAAGCCAGGACATCAGAAACGAAGAACAGGAAAATTCCCCGCGCCTGAAAAGGACGAACACAGTAAACATTTTATCTATTCTCAATTATGCAACTGGATTTTTACAAGGGGGCCCAGCGAGCTTGGGAGCCTTTAGGCGACTTGAGAAGGGCCTAGATGGTGACCTGGGGACCTCTTGTCGCTCTTGGCGAGACCGATTTTTTTGTTTCATTTCTTCAATTTTATTATTGATTTATTATTATTATTTAATTCAATTTCATTATTAACGGGATTTTCGTTTACCCTTACTAACATTTATCTTTATGTGATTTGAATCGATGTAAACCTTGTAATTATTGTATTAGTATAAATAAAATGTTATTTTAAATATTTCGAATTGGTTCTTAAGGGTGTTTTAAATTCAAAAAGATTGAGAGGAATTACGAACACCACGAGTTATAAAAAGTGAGGAGTCACGAGTAGACGAGTACACGTTGCTACGTTTTAGTATAATAGTAACAAATCATAAGCAGACCAAATGTAGTGTATTAGCGATTGTGTGTCACCTAAGAGATGGGTTGGCAGTGAAATTAGACCTAATGAAAATATGGAAGAGGAGAGTCGTATGGTTATAAGATGAGAAAGACCTGAAAGTGTGAGCCCTTATATAAGTTAGATTAAGGGACCTATCAAAATTATCAATAGTGGAGCAAAAATATATAATCAGTCCTGAAAGAGATGATACTTCTTACTACCAAACCTGACACCAGTTGAAAATGGGTTTTGAGGCTTAAAAAAGCAAGGGTTTTCCATTATAAAACACCAAAAATAATATGGAACTGGAAAACTGATTAAAAGAAGGATGCTGCCGTTTTACTCCCGAAGAGCTACAAACTGCTATATTGTTCTACCCACGAAGGATTGATTTGATTCTATCAGTTGAACTAAAAAGGAAAAATATTGTATTCGATTTAAATAAAAATAATAATAAATAAATATTTTAATACATAATTAATTGTCATTATTAATATTTTTTGTCTATTTTATTCATCGTTTACTTTATTGCTTGGTTTTGGAACAACCTTAATAACTAAAGGTCTAAATTATATATTTAACATCTATATAAATAACCCTTTTCTGAATCTATAAATTCTGAAATTGTGAATAAAAAATCATACTTACAGGAATAAATAATTTTTAAAAAATTAAATAATATTTTTATCGTGGTTTCAATGATAACGCATATTTTTGACCTTTTCAACTAGATAAACCCCGGGCTTAGTTCCCGTGAGATCAAGGTAATTAAAGTTACTCACTAATTATCATTACTGCATAATGGAAATGATCGGTTTTTTATAATATTGATATTTATTACGGGTCCGTCTCTATGTTAACATCAAGAGGTTTCATTTCCATATCTTTATTTCTAACACAAAACAATGGAATATTTAATCAATTAAATTATTGCAAACTAATAACAATAATTTTTTAATTTATCCATTTAATTTTATTTCTTATATACAATACCCGCGGAAAGTTTAGGAACACCTATAGAAAACAATAAAATACTAAAAATAATCATTTTATGCGAT
>JBBMKC010253235.1:0-10236 GCA_037834085.1 Bipalium vagum | reverse complement strand
ATTCAACATGATATTACTTGTATTTATATCTGCACGGTTGTTACAAAAAAGGACGGGTTATTTCTGGTCACCCTGTACTAGATCGTTCAAAAAGTCCCTGGCCTAATAAAGAAAAACAATTTTTAAGATATGAAAAAGTTTTATTATTCAATATAGTCTCCTTTAGGAGGATACATCGCTTCCATCGACCTTCAAGTTTTTTGATACCCTCTGAAAAATAAAATTTTTGCAACCCTTCTAAATATGCTGTAGTTTCAGCTATGACTTAACCGTTTGTGTAAAACCTTTTATCTGAGATCCATTTTTTGAAGTTTGGGAATAAGAAAAAGTCGCTAGGTGCTAAGTCCTAAGAATACTATGGATGTGGAAGCAAATCGTTGCGCAATTAATGTATTTTAGCCGTTGAAATTTCACTTCGATGAGGTGTTTCATTGTTATGATGAAACAACATCTTTTTAGATAAATGTGGTATTTTTTCTACAATTGTATTACTTAATTGATCTAATAATGCTGTGTAATATTGTCTCGTTATCGTTTCCCCTTTTTTCAAAAAAATCAAAGAATATTATTCCATGGGCGTCCCAAAAAAAGTTTCCAGCTGACTTCTGTGATTTTGGCCGGTACAGAGTAATGATTCTTCTACTGTAATGATTCCTATATATCTACGTTTCATCAACGGTTATAACGACGCAAAAGATAATCATTTGGATTTCCATTAAAAACGCTTAAACATAGCATTGAATCATTAACTCGTTGTTGTTTTTGATCTATTTTCAAAGTACGCAGCACCCAATTTGCAACAAGCTTTTTCATTTCCAATTCATCTTGAATTATTTTCCAAATAACATCAGATGTGTTGAAGAGGTTAGATAACTCGCAGATTTTGATTTTTCGATGTTTCATAATTGCATCATGGATTTTTTGAGTGTTCTCTGGCACAACCACTTCAATTGGACTTCCGCTTCGTTCAGCATCATTTGTGCTTATACGACCGCGTTTGAAGTCAGCGAACCATTTTTTTTACTGTTGAATACGAGGGATAATCACGATAATATTTATCCAGTTTTTCTTTTGATTCTTTTGATGTTTTCTTTCGTAAAAGATAATACTTAATCAATATGCGGAATTCACCTTTTTCCACCTAAAAAATCAAAATTGGGTGTAATTTTAATGTTAGTGGATAATTTAAACAAATTGATAGATTGCATTAGAATTTGGAATTTCATAGTTTGAAAGAATGCACTTTTCATTAATTTTGGTAATTTTTTACGATTAGTGTTTTATGTTGTTCAGGGCAGGGACTTTTCAAACGACCTAGTACTTAAATTTTTAGAATTTTTTTAAAAGAATTAATTTCTCATTTAACATTGTTATTAAGTTTTAAAAATTAGAATAAATTCTTTATTATTATTGATTTATCATTAAAAAGATAAAAAATAAAAAAATTGACAGCTTATTTTTTTATGTTATTAAATAATTTTCGAACACTCAACATAATTTGTACTACTATTAAATTTGGCAGAATAACGATGAGGAGAAGTTCGAAAAAAATAATAATTTCACATTAATAATAAATCTCATCTTTTATCAAAGAAAACGATAATTTAATGATGACATTTTACTATTATTATTTTTGTAAGTGAAAGTGAATATCGAAAATCTATAACCAATTGAGGTGGTAAAAATGAATTTTTATAATTATCGAAGAAAACATTAATTCACAAAAATAATTAATAATAAACTGCATTAATTGATGATAATATTTGCATTTTGTCATGCAATTCGTTTCAGCAGACAGTGAGCAATATTCAAATATTAACATTTATTTAATATTATTAGCTAATGGGTTTTATATTATTATTTTTGACACAAAAGAGATTGGTAAAATAATAATTGTAAACAATTATAACATTAACTTTATCATGAGTAAATATTTCGAAAGAATTGTGATTCCTAATGTTAATACTTCTTTAATGATTATTATTTTTTGTTTCTATTCTAAATAAAGCAGATACGGAAAAATATAAACCATAGACTCCCTTTATAAACCTTTATAAACCACAGAAATTCTTTATAAACATAAGACTTAATTTAATGGCGAAATAAAGAGGAAAAACAAAATTGTAACTCAGTACACTGCTTTCAAACAAACATCTTTTTCAGAATTTGGCATCATAAATCAGTCATTTTTAACATGTCAATTATTTTTTGGAAGTCAAATCGATTGGAGATGCTGATTCTTCTTTGTTAAGTTAGAAGTGTGCATTATCAGGACTAAGTTGCAATAGAATCAATTTCTTTTACCAATTGAATTTAAATGATTTTCTATGGCCACGCGGTTGCATTTGAACCTTTCAGTAAGTTCTCGAGTAGTTTTTCAAGAATCTGTCAATGACTTCCTTTGGGTCATCGTCATTTATCGTTTGAAGACATCGTCCATGTTGATCATCTTTCATATCAACATTTCCACGTTTATATCGTTGAAACCATCTCCTGCACTGACTATAACTAATAACAATATCACCAACATGCACAACATATTGTTCGGTATGATTCTGCGGCTGTCTTTCGAGTTTTCAAATCTCACCACATATAAATGATAATTTTTTTATTCTTGCTCATCCATATTTCTACGCTTATTTTCAAACTAAAAATGAAAGAAATGAAAGAGAGGAAATGAATGAGAGAAACGTTTCTTTTTTACAAATGAGAGAAATTTACATAATAAAATTTAAAATGATCGGTTGGTGTTGGTTATGCATTAGGCTGTTCCATAAGTACTCTACTTTTTTAAATTTATAAGGAGTAATATTAAAATGTCAATGATAAAACTGAAAACGAAAAAATTATTCACGAAAACAAAATATGCTCCATTAATCAAAGAACTGTTGGTATCCTGACTTTAAGTTGTCGTCATTTTCAAAAGACCTTCCTACCAGAAGATGTGCCATAGATCGAAAGAGATGATAATCAGATGGTGCTAGATCTGAACTGTATGCTGGATAAGGAATTAGTTCAAATTCAACCAGTTCATCAATCTTTGTCTTTTTACCTATTTGAGGCCTTGCATTATCCTGTTGTAAGAGAAAACGTTTTCTGTTGATTAATTGTGGGTAACATTATTGTATTATTTCGTGAACACAATCTAACTGTTGACGTTATCGGATGACCGTCTGGAATTAATTCAAAATGTATGATATTCTCATAATTCTACCATACAGAAATCAGAACTTTCTTTTGGAATCATGACTCCTTGACGACAGGCAGACACTGTTTTTTGTTATCAACGGACACATAATAAATTCACTTTTCGTCGCATGTAACTATTTGTCACCAAAAGCAAATGCTCCTTAGATAGTTCAATAAGGTTTTACAAACACTTACGTGTCTTTTTGTTGTTCAGGCGTTAAATAGTGAAGTATTTGTAGATTATTCTTATAACGTGCTTCAGGCATTTTTAGACCTCTATACACATTTGCACTAGGGATAATTAGTTCCTGTGATAATTTTCTAAGCAAGATTAAAACAAAGTAACAAAAGCTTCATAAGCTTCGTTCAAAAATAACTATTAAAATACAAGAACATTAAGTCCCCAAAATTATATATTGAAAACAAAAAAAATTGAAACATATTTCAATCCTGTTCAACCAATTTTAATAGTACATCATTTTTCTTTAACAATTAAAACTAACATTAACATTAAGTCTTATTGTCTCGACATTTCGTGCTATTATTGAAGCCCTCTGTAATTAATTTCGTCTCAAATCCCAATTTTAAATGTACTGATAAACATATAATTAAATGGTGATGTTAAATAGCATATCATTCAGCTCTAATAATTCATATCGATAATCTGTTCCTATTAACGATTGGTGTGCCCATTAATAAAACAAACTCAATTTTGTATAATAAATTCTAACTTCTTTAACTTAACTTTTATTATTATTTTTTTTATTATTATTATTATTATTATTATTATTATTATTATTATTACTTATATAATTGACCTTATGAAAATGATATTTTTAACAAAATTAGCAAAAGGTTTTACTAGTATCCTTTAATTTGGAAAATTGTGGGGGGGAAGAGCTGACTATATGGAATAAAGAAAAAAAGCTGGTATTTCTATAGTCATTTGTAACTTAAACTTTCTGATACTTTGAAAACTTTCGAAGATTTGCAATGATAATTGTTCTTTGTTTAAATTTGGTTAATTATTTTACTTACAACGGGAGGCTGTTGAACAATTACAACTTGGTAGCAAATTTATGTAGTAAATATTTGCTGCCAAGTTAAGAATATAACTGCACTGCGAATTCAGTATGAACTGAATCATAATTGCAAGTTTGATTTCAGAGTTTTAATTCAGAAAAGATTAACCTTTATACAATTCAAAACCTTGACATTATTTTGAAACCGTATATCATTAGAAGTCTACCAAACAGAAATTTTAACTCACTGTTTTGATAACTATTCTGCTCTTCTATTACATTACAGCAGGAATGGAAAACCTTTTTTATCAACGGGCCATTATAATTTAAAAAGTGTTGTGCGGGCCTCATTAAAATATGATTATGAAAAATAACACACAAAACATTAAGAAAACTCCAAGATTTATTGTAATCGAAAACAGTTTCAGTGAGAAATTTGAAATTGCTTCTTTGAAACAAATTTATCTGTATTTGTAAGTAATGATGACACAGCGACTTACACACAATTTCTAATCGTTAGTCAACAAGTTTTGATCTGTGGTCACTCTTAATTAATTTCATTGCGGAAAATAATTGGTCGCAAACATAAGTCTGCCAAAATGTCATAATTTTCATTACATGCTTAATTATTCGTGAAATCTTTTCAAATATTTTATGGTTTTGATAAAAATGTTTTATGTCGACATAAAATTAATTCCTCAAATCAGAATTACTTTGTAAGTCCATCAATTCCATTCGTAATTCATCTGGAACTGATTACAAATCTACATATATCAAATGAAGATGAAAAGATATAAAATGTAAGAACTGCTTTTTCAAATTTAAGTATTTTAAATCTGCACTCGAATTCAGTTATTAATTTTTGTATTTCTTGCACATATTTCTTTGTTTCTGTAGGACATTATTCAAATATCGAAACTATGGTGTATTGCTAGACAACAACTGCTTTTTTCAAATTTGGAGTTTTTTTGCAAAAGCTTATCATGTGGCTTATTATGTGTGTGGAATGGTTTTTTCCTTGAAGCTCCAGATTTAAGTTATTCAGATGCCCAGTTATATCGCCGAGGACAGCAAAGGTCCACATACATTTTTTGTTATTAGAATAATGGAGTGGATATTCTTTTTTATCCACAAACAATTGAATTTCATTTTTCAAGTCACATATTCTTTTTAGCATTGCACTTTTACTCAACCATCGTATTTCTGTGTAATAAATTACATCACTTAATAAATATTTTAATATTTCTTTGAATTTCCGATGATTTAAATCATTAATGATTTGAAAAAATTAACTAGTTCCGTAACAGGCTTGGTATGTCTAAAAACATCCCTGGCTACAAGTACTTAATTTGTACAATATTTTGAAATAAAATTAAATATATATTAGCTTTAAATTTTACAAGATTTTTTAAATTTATCTCTGGACAGCCGCAAAAAATATTAGGCTGGTCGCACACAGACCGCGGACCACTTGTTAATCATCCCTGCATTAAATTATATTTATATATATAGAAACTGTTACATAACATTACAAGAATTAATTTATTCACCTTTTCAAAAAAAAATAATTTTTAAAGAATAATCATCACGTTTTTACTTGGTTTGTTTGAAATAGAAAGAATTAATTTCTAGAAAAAATTCTAATCTCTTAAATTTCTCAGTCATGTGAATATATTAATTAATTCAAATTTATTCTAATTTTAGATTTTTAACTATACAAAAAATAATTTTAAAAACTTTAATATTAGAAAAATTAAGAAAATGAAAATTTGCCATCGTTAAAAAATTAATGCAAATTAGCAGGATTTATATAAGTTAATCTATTTAAATCTTATTAGTTGAATTTGTTTATTTGAATCAATTTCATTTCAATTAAGGTTAATTATTTTGATTTTTTATAAAAGTAATAAATCATTAGAAATAAGAGTAAATTATTTTAAATAAAAATTAATAATAATATCATTTTTTGTTTTTTTCATTCTGACCAACTTACTTGAATTTTCCGAGCTATTGTCATATAAAAGTTTTTAAAACGATAATAATTGTGTATTATCGTTTATCTTAAACCATATAGGAATTCTTAAATAAAATTGACTTTAAACATTTTACTAAGTTGAATAAAAAAAATCAAAATTTTATCTTTGACCTCTTTTAATAATTGTTTTATATTAGATTTATATTGGAATTATAATCTCGTAGTTGGTCAAACGCCTGTTTTTCAGTGAGGTGCTTCAAAATCTGTATCGCAACGATGTCGTAAATAATAAAACAAAAACATTAGTTTTGTTTAACTATTATCCTGTTAAAAATATTTTACTAAATTATTTTTTTCGGAGTCATAAATCTATCTATTTAATGAAACTAAGAAATCGAAATTAGTAGTAAGGCAAACCCGTGATAACTGAGAAAATAACTTCACAGTTAACTTTTACTAACCTAGTATGTTTAGTTATTTGACCGAATTGATGACCTTTTATCTTGACATACATGAAGTTAAAATAATTCCCTGTTTTCTTTTTTTGAAGACTATGAATGGATTCGACAATATTCATTTTGATAGTTAAATAGCTAAGAAGAGAATCAAAATGATAATGAAACATCCAAATAAAGACGTGATCAGATAATGAAACAAAAGAAGAAAAACCACCAAGAAAAACAACTTCAAAAATGAACTAGTGAGAAGATAAAAGCTATAAGAAACAGTTCAATCTCTTTAATAATATTACTTTATATTTTACGAAACTTATAGAAAAAAATACCAGAAAAGTTTGGAAACAGTCGAGAACCCTACCGAATTTTTGGTTGAATTTTTTAAATTAAATTGTTTCAGAAAGAGAAGAAAGATATCCGAGAAAATACAGTTCCTATGCCAAACAAGGAACAGAAACTAGATTCTCTAGAGAGACAAAGGGAGTTTATTAAAACAAATCCGGTCACAACTTTAAGGTGACCGGATTGCATATTTATAAAAGTTTAGAAAACTATGAAGAAATTAAAAATAATTATGATGAAAATAAAACTCTAAATAATCTTCCGGTTTCTAAACAAGATTCTATTCCAATAAGTTGTGTTGACACATCAGCGATGAAACATGATGTGAAATATATTTCAAAAGATTTACAAGATGAAATGAATAATATTCCCAATTCAGTACCAAGAGAAAAAATAATAGTAAAACTAATTGCGAAAGTTTTATTTTGGCAATGACTTAAAAGAAATGTGAAATCAAAAGCAGCAGAAAAAATATATTAAAATACAAATTAACTTCCTTCTGAAAAAAAAATATTTGCAATAGAACTTCACAAAGAATTCAGAAAACCTAAGTTGTTTTTAAAGTTAAATTTTTTAATATAGATGATATTTGGTGAGCAGATGTAACATTTGTACCAAAGATTACAAAATAGTTTTAACAGTTATAGATTTATATATTCTTTTTACTTTTGAATTTCCTCTAAAAGAGAAAATTGGAAAATCTATAACAAATGCTTTTGATAAAATATTTGGAGACTATCAAAGAATTCCTTTAAAAATTGGGTTGATAAAGGTAAGAATTTTAGAATAAAAATTTTAAGAATTTTTTGATGAAAATCAGATTTATATTTACTCAACAGAGAATGAAGGAAAAGCTGTTGTTATTGAAAGATTTGTTAAAACTTTAAAAATTTTAATTTTGAAAATATTTACAAAACAAGAAAATAGAAAATTGTTCCATCTTTAACCCAATTAATTAATTTTTATAATAATAATAATATTCATTCATCTATTGGAATTTCTCCTATTGAAGCATCTTAAAATCCAGGGAAACTAAAGATTGAAAAACTTGAAAAGTAAAATTTTATTCTTTAAAACTAAACCCAAAATTCCATATTGGAGATCAAGTAAAAATTTTTAGATAAAAATATAAATTTTAAAAAAAGATGAACAGTAAAATGGATAAGTGAAATGTTTATTATAAATGAAATTATTTACAAATCAAACTGTTTATGGAATTATTGATTTAAAAGGATAAAAATTTTGGATAGATTCTATGAAAACGAATTACAAAAATCAATGATCTAAAATGATATTATATTTGTTAATAAGAGAAAGAGTTCTCCTTTCCATTGTATTTATTTTTAAAAGGAAAGATTTTTTTTCACGATACTTAACAATAACAATTAATAATAAATAAATAAAATATTATTAAATTAAAATTTTTATCAACATGACTTATATAATAAAAATATATTTTTAATAAAGGCTTAATTTTATTTTAATATTTTAATTTAATGTTTTAATTTATGACTGGTGCTATAGTCTACTAATTAATCATAACATATGTCTTCAATCAATATTGTTTGATTATATAGTGCGATAATATTATCAAAATCAATAAAATATACATTTATTTTAAAATAAAATTCCTACATAAAAATTTCTGTACTAAATTTCAATACAATGTTAATGAATTCTATTGACAATTTTTAAATGAATTCACTTCTGCATCATAATATTCCACATGGATACTTAGTCGGATTTTCATTTTGCTCAATCTTCTTTTCTAACATGTTTTACTTGTCGTTTTTGAAAAATATCCTTTTTTGTTTTATTTTTTTTAATTTTCCAATTTTTACCTCATTTTATCGAAATTTAATTTTCAATTTTAAAAATGATTCTATTTTAAAACAAATCATACTTGTGAGTATTTTTTTTTAATTTTTTCTATAATTAGAATGGAAATAACTGAGGAAAAATTTCAAAATATAATAGAAATAGAAAAACAAAAATATACATAACTTTCAATCGAGAGAAATATTGCCTCTATAAGAAAAAAATATTAAATCAAAGAAAAAGTATATGATCAAAATGAAGAACAAAAGTCAGATGGAGTTCTTCTGCTAATTGCAATTTGAGCAATGTTTGCAGATTTTGGAGCAGCTGATGGAATTGCTGTGGGAATTGCAACAGAAGTAAAAAAAATAAAAAGTAGCAGCTAAAGATAGTCCTGAGAGTGAAAAGATAGAATTGGAGAAAAATAAATTGCAAATGGAATTTTAAAAAACTAAAACCGAGTGAGGTCAAAACTGATTCCAGGTTTATACTATGATTGAAGCGAAGCTTCTAGAAGACAAACGATGGCCTTTACTTAGATCCTTATTTTGGAAAAGGATTAAGAGATACAATTTTAAATATTCAAGAATATGAAATTTTACAGAAATCTGAAAGAAAAGAATTAAAAGAATTATTAAACAAAAAATTGTAAGAATAACTTTAAGATTGTAAAACAAGAGACAAGGTTGTTTTTGATCTCTACTAGAAAAACTAAAAATATTTTTTTCAAAAGTATAAAATTTTCCCAATCTCAACTTTTTATTTTAAAAGATGACTTTAGATTTACTTGAATTTTTAGGTGAATGATGAATTAATACAACATCAAATTTTGATTTAATGAAAAATGAGATCACTGAAAAAAGAACAAGAATGGATCATCCTTTAATAATGAACTATCAAAACACAAATTAAAAAGAAATTCATTGGGTTGGATTTTAAAAAAAATTATTATGATTCTCATAGTGTACCACCATTAGATCAATTAGAACCTTTTATTAAAGCATATAACAAAATAGAATTTCAGTCTGAATTGGATTTATTTTATTGTTTTATATCAAATTTATAATAATAATAATAATAATAATAATGATAATAATAATAATAATAATAATAATAATTTTTTAAAAATTTTAGAAGAAATAGAAAAAAATGTTATTTTTAATAAAAGAAGTGTTAATCTATTTGTTTATACTTAAGAAACGGAACATTTCAAATCATTATGATGAAGGTTGTGAAATTAAAGCAAAATTTAAAAATATTCAAATGGAATCAGAAAATGAATTTTTAAATGTTACTGGAGATTCTATGAGAGGAATTTTAAATATAAATAATAAATAAAAGGTAAGTAAATATAGACCTATATACACTACCGCTCAAAAGTATTAGGCAGGTACTTGAATTTTTAAATATAATACAAATAGATCATTTTCATAAG